>JASDQU010209478.1:2590-15577 GCA_032191745.1 Picea mariana
AAGTTTGCATAACTATGGCTAGCCCCTGAATCAATTAAAATAACAAGGGGTCGGTTGTTGATCATACCTTCCACTTCAATCATGTGTGATTGAAATTCTGCCTTCTTGTTGTCCAGGGATGCGTAGATCCTCGACATTCTGCTGCCCATATCCTCCACTGTTTCAGCTTGCTGAACAATATGGACAGTTCTTTCTTTGTCTTTCCTATGGGGGCAGTCTCTATATCGATGATTCCCTTTACAACCCCAACACTCCATGGGTGGAGGCCTTGGCATCTGCTCACTCCCTTCAACTTTCCTAGGCTCTTTAAAAGATGACTGTCCCCAAGGACTGTTTCTGAAAAAGGAAGGCTTACTTCCCTTCTGCCTCTGTTCTTTCTTAAACCTCTTCTGGTCATCCCAATCCTTCCAAAAGGTAGGCTTTTCCCTTTGGTGTTCATATAGGCATTTCACCCTTCTTATGGTTTCTTCCATGGTCTTAGGATCATCGTATTGAATCTTGTCACCAATGGAAGGTGGCAGTCCACTCAGATACCTCTGAATTTTAACAGCCTCATCTTTGATGGATGGAACATACTTCAGTAGTTCCAGAAAACTTCGTTCATACTCATCAATGGTCATATTTCCCAATTTGAGTTCGAAGAACTCCTTCATCTTTCTGTCATAGTATCTTTTAGTCAGATATTTCTTCTCAAAATATCTCTTAAATTCCTTCCACGTGACCTCTTTCTCTCTGATGTGTTGCACTTGCACAAACTGATCCCACCACATGGATGCTTTTCCTTTCAGTTGGTACATTGCAATTCTACCTTCTGCATGGGCAGAATAATTCTGCAGTTGGAAGTATTTCTTCATGCCCAGTAACCATGTCTCGGCATCTTCATCCTTCTTATGTTCTCCATTGAATGTTGGAGGCTTAATTTTATTCATCTCTCCTTTCAATTCCTCCCTTCCAGATTTTTGATGTTTTTTGGTAGGTGATGGGCTTGAACTATTGTGTGTCTTACTGTCATAATGTCTTTGGGAGTGACTAAGATGTCGGCTACCACTCCTCGACCTACTTCTTCTCCCATGGTCTCTGCGACTCTCTGTCGTACCTGAGTCTCTTTCCTTCTCAAGTTTCTTCTCTATTCTTTCCAGACTCTGCAAGAATTTTAAGTTTAATTTCCCTTGCCAATCCTTGACCTTCACGAGCTTTCGGCTATCAGCTCGACACTCCTTGGCCTCTCTTTGCAATCCTTCAAGGATTTTCATTATACGTCCTTCCTTATCCATCTCCTTTCCATGCCCATTAGAGTTCGATCCTTCGACTCCCAGGTTAACATCCTTTCCTTCATGTTCATCTTCTATTTCAGGGGTAAAATGCACTTTTCCCCACTCCATACTCGGCGTTGATTAACTGGGGTTTTGGCCTTCATTGAACTCTGCACACGCACTGTGCAATTCAATTCAAAATTTTCAGGCCATTAAACTTCATGAATAATCCACAACGTTTATAACTATTACGAACAAGAATGAAAGACATTTCAACTTCACATTTCTGAGCTTGTCTGGCTCTGTGTTTGTCGGGTTTCTTGAAATTCTCCTATTTCCCTATCGGAAAATTTTCCTCCCACAGGAACTCTTCAAGGTTTCCCTTCCTTCTATCGGGGTTACCTCTATCGGGATTTTGAAATCGACAGTGTTCTGGTGGGTTGAATCCCCGATTTTCGATTTCCCGATGCGCTACCTTTACGCGTTAGCCCCTGCTATGGGCCCTACCCCATGTGACCGTTGACTCGTGACCCTGGCCTTTTCCCTTATCAGGGTTCGGGGTTTCGCGAACTGAAATGTGCCAAAACTCTTGACAGCGGAATCCCCGATTTCTTGATTTCCGATGGACTCCGTCCGTGCTAGCCCTTCGGGCTATACCCTCACCATACGACCAACCTCCGTACGACCGCAGTCAACTTCCCATCGGGGTTTTGGGTTCTAATTTCCCAATGAGCTCTTCATGCGCTAGCCCCTCCCCCTGGCTAAACTTCCACCATATGACTACTGCCCATGACCATGATCAATACTCCTATCGGGGTTTCGGGATTTTTGATGTCACGATGCACATGCCTTCACAACCCCCGATCCTCCGATTCCCGATGTGATTTTACACTGGCTAGCCCTCCTGGCTCAGCCTCTGGTCCACATGACCATACTATATGACCTCCACCTTACCCCATCGGGGTTTCGACGGTTTCAATCTCAAAGCACATACACTCACGGGATCCTCGATATCCCGATTCCCGATATGCCGACGCGCCTTTTGCTTTAACCCTTCACGGTTAAGTCCAGGTCCATGTGACCTCTACCCCGTGACTGTACTCAAAGCTCTCGTCGGGGTTTCGGGGTTTGGAGTTGCAAAGTGTATGAATCACTTGTCATCGGGGTTCCCGATTTCCCGATGAACTTCAAACACCGATGGACTTACTCCTTGTCGAGACTTTCCCTGATGGCAAATCTCTGCCATGTGTCCCTTAATATGAATGGTCTAGATCTTGTCGCGAATCACGGATCGTGATTCCGTGTGACAAGATTTCTATGTGCTCGAGAACTCCGATTCTCCGAGTTCCGACTCTCTCCAGGATTCTGACATGTGTCCTCCTTGAGATCCTACGGCTATGATTTCTTCGGTGTTTTGAGACTCACAAGGTCTCAGTTCTCTTGACTTCTAAAACCCCGATTACTCCAATATCCCGTCGCCTCTCCGGGACTTCTCCTCTACCCATGAGGACTTAAACCCTGTGCAACTTCTGTCACTCGGATGGTTGACGGGTAATCCCACAACGATCTTACGACTCACGATCCTCCCGAGTTTAAACTCCGGGTGTGGCCGTAACCTCCTGTGGAGTCTCCAAAGTCTTTAAACCTTGTGCACATTCTCCAGATCTGACGGTTACAAGGGTTCTCCCTCCCTCCGGAACATATCCTACGGTTCTAACACCATTGGTGTAGAGACCTGTCTCCCCGTGGTCGTAAACCACACCAGCTGCGGTTTCATAGCACCGCTATACCTCCTGAGCTTATAGGCATGGTTAAGTAACTCCTATACACTCCGGGCCATACCAGGGTCTGAAATTGGTCCTCCCAACACAATTTATCCTCTCACCCTCAGTCTGAAGACCACTCAACTGGCCCATCTAGGCTCAATGTCGAAACCTTCGCTCTGATACCACTTTGTAGTGTACCTTTTTCACTACCAAGGTTACCAAACCTCTCAGTTACCATGCTATACATGAATTTTTACATAATTCGTACAGAAATTATAAGCACATGCATTTAACACAATTAAAGACACGTAATTCTCAAAGTAAAATATATAATTTACTGCTACAATTAAACAAGCCATAGCATTCAACAGTAATTCATTTACACAGCGGAGAACATGATACATAGACAACACGGTCATGCACAACATGATTAAATCATAATTCAAATACTTATCTTTTAACAGCTGTAGACATCACCAACCAAGTGCAGGCCTCCCACGAACCTCCCAGTCGTAGACCGCACTGCTCCTCAACTCAACATTGGGTCACCCCTGAGCTGGGACAGAGCTCCACCCCAGGGCAAGGAATCCAGACTCAGGCTGAGGTTATAGGGAATTCAGTCATACACAATCACCAGGAAGAAATCTCTCCCAGGAATCTCCCACGGTCACTACCCATAGACCCTCATTCCCCACATGCCTATTCCACCCCAGAAGAGTGCACCTTCTCTGTCACCTGGATAGTCCTTCGGCTGCCAGTCTCCCTTACCTTGGGTTATAGGAACAGACCGAATTGGAAGTCTCCGGGTTCTATGGCAACTACAGGGTTCCTTCCAGGAGTTCTCTCCTCCCTCTGCGCACTCTCTCACCTGGAGGAGTCGCTCACAGGCCAACAAGCCTCACACAATCCAATACTGCATGGTCACCACAACCCACGGGGAACACAGACACAGGCTTCCCCAAACCGGTTCAGCAGTCACAGGATGATCTCACAGTGTTGGTTTCTGGAAACGCGTGACAACAATCCACGCAGTAAATTAGCCAGACTCCCTGGTTTCCAATGGGTAAAGAGTGAACTGGCCTTTCAGACGGACAAAATCTTCTCGGCTCTCAGAACAGAGGGCATACACATATTTTTGTAGAACAAACACAGGCTTTACGGTTTTCAGAGATGAACCAGGGTATTCTGGCAGAGGTCGTACCTGGTTCCACGCTCAAAGGTTCGGGTCAGAATGGAGAAGTTGTTCCCCCCCGCGGTTCAGCTCGGCGATTATATTTGCATGCACCAGGGTTGACACTTGTCATCCTGGGAACTGCATGCATACCATAGCGTGCATCCTCTTTGCACCTTCCCTCCCTTGCCAGGAACTTAGGATAAACGGAAATGCACATGTCTCTTTTTTTAAAATAATATTAAAATATTACTTCCCAGGCTTAAGCTCCTAGTCTTAGCCCCTAGGCTCATCACTCAGCCCCTTTCCCACCTTCCAGCCCCTAGTTCCTTGCCCACTCTGTGGACGCTCAGTCCCCCATCACTCATTCATCATGGTCGGTCTGCACATGGCGGGTGTTTATATTTCATATATGTGTTGCATACATATAAGTACAACAACAGGCTCCTAGCCTTCAAACACTTAGGCTTCTTGGCCTAACAACTACATAAGCCTTCCATCTTATACAAAACTTGGCTCACCAGCCTATAGAACACATTTACAATTCATTTCATATATCATGATCTGTAATGGGGCTCGGCCCTAGGGACACTACAGGTTAAAACATCCAACACTTGTTTACTATCCACATCATAAGATAAAGAATCATTAAAAATTTGGAAGGGGAAATAACTCACCTTGATTAATCCTTCCTCTGTAGGAGCTTCAAGTATTTGGATAACTTCATCAAGTGGAAGATCTGCCTATACATCTACAGTATTGAGATATAGAGGATCTAGGTTGTCCAAGGGTTCCATTTCTTCTTCACTCTTTAAATCATAGAACAAGGTATCGTAAAAAAACTAGGAAGGAAAATGACTTACCTCATTCTCTTCATCTTGTGCAGGAGGGATAGGATCTTGGAGAGCTTCATCAGACTGAGGAGCAGTTACTGGTGCTTCATCCTCATAATTCACTTCTCTAGTTATATCTTCACTGCATTCTATTCAATCATGGGAGAAATCTTGCTCCTCTTCAAGGGGTTGACAATGTTCTTCATAAATCTCTTCTTTCATATCAGAGGGTTCTTGGTGTTGATCATGATACGCATTCCTGAGATCTACTACAATCTTAGTGGTGAATCCTCTGTCTTCCAAGGCTATTGTGAGATTTTTAAGGGCATCTTCATACATTTGGAAATGTGGTTTGGTAAAGTCAATAAACCTACTGATGAGGTGTATGAAAGATGATATACCCATATCTTTGCAACAACCCTTAAACCAATCTTGCAAGAAGGATGGCAGAGAGAGTATGAATAATTTTATCAGAACAACCTCCCCTCCCAATTCTACCTCGCTTATATACTCCAAAAAATTTACGATGTGAGGAGTTGGGAGTCCCCAAAATCTTGGAAGGTTGTTTGACCTTTTTGTATCAAAATGGGTTGGGTATCCTTGAAGGCTTTTGAAATCAATAGTTGGATATAGTTTTTCCCAGGATGCCATGATCCCATAACTTGAAAATATCACAGAGTTGAGAGTAAGGTGGCACCTGGAAAAGGTTAGTGGAGTTGCCAGATAATTTGTTTGAAATTATCAAAGGAAAAGGGAAAACACCCTAAGTGGAGTCACGAGGTAAGCTTGTAAGATAAAGACTCTTGAGGAAAGGCTTATCGAAAAGTGTTGTCTTGAGGAGAATTGACTCAGTGTTCCTCGACAACGGGCCAAATGTTGTCGCACAGTTTTTAGTTAGGGTAAAATATGGATGAAAGGATTTCAAACTGGAGTAACTGAACCAATCCCACCACTGCCACCTCAATGGGAAGTTTCTTTCTATTTAGGGAGGTAAGGCCCAGGGGAGACGTCCTCGGTGACTTGGAGTTTTGAGAAGGCAAAGGTTTAGCAAGGCTAAGTGATAATAATCCCCCTCACAATTCATCACCTTGTCAAAAAGTCCTGGCTAACAGCCAATAAAGATAAAAGATAACCTGAAGTAGTAACCAATAAGAGTACCTGCCCGAGACAAAGCAACAATTAAACTACATGTGCAAGCTTGCTTGCTGGTTAGTACTTCATATAATCAATGAATTTCCTAATAATAAGAAATTGAGCAGTATTATTGATGAAGTAAACCAATGCTTGTACAACAGCAATGATTATAATATCACTTCTCAATAAATTCTAAAAGAAACATTGGCATTCAATGTGACAATACCAACACTTTATAAAAACAATGCCTTAACCAATCATTCAATTTCTTTGATAGTAAAACGAAGGCTGCACAATGGTGTTCATAGCAAAAGAAGGAAACGACAACAATAGGTTTAGTAGGGTTAGTCTAGGCTAGGGTTAGTAAAAATTAGAGGTTGCTCAAAATATTTAGTTGTTTGTATGATCAAGGTTCAACATAATGGAGGTCTTAGATCAGTGCCTTATTAGGGTAGATGGAGTCAAAGAGGGCTACAAATGTTGTAGGGCCATGATGATAATAACAGGGCTAGATACAAGAGGTTTTTATGTTGAATTGTTGCTATAGCAAGGATTCAAAAAGTCAAACCCTAGTGGAGACAACTCACTATGGTGTAGGTGACCTAGGCCCTAGTGCATCTTCCTCCTTCTCTAGCTCAAACGACAAAAATTACACGGCTAGCTTGAGCAAGAAATGATATGGCTGAAGACAAGAGAGTTAAATGTTGAGGTGTTGCTAAAGCAATGCCTCAATAGTGAAACCCTAAGGGAGAAAGGCTCACTAAAGTGTATAATAGCTAGGCCTTAGTGCTTTCCCCTCCTTCTTCAGCTCATTGACAAGAATAAGACGGTTAGTCTTGAAGACTAGGAATAGAGTGTTGCAATGGCAAGGCTCTATGTTACTTCAACAAATCAAATGGCTCATTAACTTGGTAGTGGCATGAGACAAGGACCTTTAACATGTGCTTGTCACCTAGGGTTTTAATTCATCAAGTTATAATAAGAAAATGCAAGTAAACAACACTACAACCATTCAATCAAGATTTTTTTATAGAAATTCACTTACATTTAACCAAGAAATCACATAGCCATACCCTAGCTGTAAACCTTACACCAAGAGAAATGCCAAAAATAGCCAAAACAAGCTTACTTCAACAAGTGTGCCTTAGAGTTTCAGCCAAAACCCTAGAATAGGGTGCAAATTTCAGACCTCACCAAGTGGTGAGTGAAAGATGATGAAAAAATGAGAGTAAAAACCCTCAATTTATATATTAGTAATGACCTTAATTACTTTTAGGTCATCAAAAGGCTGACAAGGCCAAAATACACAATAATATTGTTTTGCATTAAAATTTCATAAACTAAAAACCTAATAAAGCTAAAGCAAGATGTCATGCCCCTTCTAGGGTGATGTTAGCCCTTTCTAGGGAAAATGCAACCTCTTGGAGCAAAATGTTAGCCCTCCTTGGGCTTCTCCAACCTACCACACATGCTAAACTACCATGTTTATCTGCCAAAACGTCCATGAAGCAAGGATGACATCATGAACCTCCTGGATGACTTTCTAGGCCTTCCAATGCCAATGTTCCAATGAAGGGGTCACAACCCCCCTAGGTACAGGTCTACTTAGCTACCTCTAGTGGATTCTTCTGCTCTTCCCTAGTACAAACGCTCTGCCATGTCTTTTTCCCCTGCTAGGATCTCAACATCCATCGGTTGGGTTCTTCAGCCCCATGGAGGTCCGAACTAATCATCTCCCCATGTGTACCTGTCCAACATGGTACCTGTTCGTCAGGCATGATCCTGCACATCAACAGATACGCCCTCCATGGGCTCATAATTCACAGGGATCATAGAAATGTCAATCACATCTCATCATAAATATTATTAAACATGTGCATAAAACCCCTTTACCCCAGTCTAGTGCTCAAAGACATTATACAAGTCTGCAATGCAAGTTTGGAGGAAGTGACAGGATGTCTTATTGGGCTAGTGTCTACTAGAAGAGGGATGTCTCTGGAAAGGATTAAATCCAAGTCATGTAAGTGGGTGAGGTGGATGGGGATGCCTGGGCAAAATGTGCAGTGATGGCAGGGATGGCTTACCGACAAGTGCCTCTGTGGAGGGTGAGTTGTACCTGTCATGGATGCAAATGTTTCCAAGCCCATTCATGCCTTTTATCTTCATTCTTTTTCTTCCAAGATGTTATTCAAAGGACACTGCCTTGGCTTGGTGACCAGTGGTGGCAATGTTAGCCACAAGCATTTCACGAAAATGAGAAGACTGGCTCGTGATGAGACCCCCTTTCTATTGTCTATGCCACGAAGAGCCACTACCCTGGCATGGTGACCAGATGATGGTAGTTTCATACCGCTAGATGCTCATGGACCTAATAGGATGGCTCGTGATGAGACCCCCTATCCTCTAACCAAGTCTTGTCTTATTTTTTTTTATTATCTTTTTATTGTTTTTTTCTTTCAAGAAGCTAGTCAAGGGACATTGCCCTGGCGTGGTGACCAGTGGTGGCAATGTTACCCAAAAGAACTTTCATGGAAATGAGAAGGTTGGCTCGTGATGAGACCCCCTTTCTCTTGGCCATGCAACCAAGAGCTACTACCCTGGCGTGGTGACCAACTGCTAGTAGTTTCATACAATTAGGTACCCATGGACCTAATAGGATGTCTCGTGATGAGACCCCCTATCCCTCAACTACGTCCTATTTTATTATTTTTTACGGGTCTCTCCATTTCTTGCTGAGAAGATTTTTATTGCTTTCTTGGGGATACCTAGACTCATTACCTCATGCAGCAAGAACCGTTTCTGATACAGAACCAAGATGAAGGTGATGGATGTTGTTGTTGCTACTGACAAAGTGGAGGTGATGAAAGGGAGAAAATATGGGCCCTCCAGGGCCATGATCAAGTCGATATGGTTCTCGGTACTCCATGTCTAGGACCTGTGAGCCTCCAGACATAATATCCTAGTTATCCCTAAAAGTGGGGGATAACATCTGGCTCCAACTCGGGGACATGTGCTCACCATAGAGCGCATGAGAACCTCAACATATCTGGCATAACCTCTAACCTGCTTGATCTCAATAGAAATCATCATTAATCATTTGGGGTGGTGATATCACCCCAGTCCACACACACACACACACACACATATATATATATAAGACTAAAATAAAAGAAATCATATGTACAGGTGTGAAATCAAACTACTCTAGTATGTAATGCAATGGTATATACAATGAATGCAAAATGCCTACCTACTTACCTGTACTTACCTGTTGGCTAGATGCTAGGTGTAGTCAAACGATTAGTGAAACCCATCAAGCAATGTCCCATAATACATGTCTTTGTGCTTCATCATAAGCTAAAATAGTGACAAGTTAAGCACAAAATTAACATGAGTTAGAAAATGCATCATATCAGTGGAAACTGTAAGGTCTAGCTCATGGAGGCGGGTGGGAGGGAAAAAGTGACGCCAAGACACACTCTCAGGAGAGTGCTCAATCCATCTCAGAAATGGATTGTGAAAAGTCAAAGGTTCAAAATACCGATCTGAGGAATTTGAATGTTGGCTACCTTGGACATCTTCACAACTTGAGGCCTGAGAAGGGATTAGCAATATCTGAAAGGATGACTGACAATTCCTTAAGGGGAAGCTGGAAAACTGTGACAATAAGCTTCTTCTCGAGGTACTCAAATTTCCCCTAAAATCTAGAATGAGGTTTTGTCTTACATGAGACTTAGGATAAGGGACATTTTTCCAAACCATACCTTCAGTGACATAGCACGGTAAAGTAATCAAAGGGGGGTGGAAAACCTTATCACAAGCATCCTATTTCATGGAAGTAACATCCTCACTTTTATCAAGATTTGAGCAGAATGATGGTTGATAACTTTCTTCATAGAATAGATCTAAGTTCTCAGAGGGATAGTCATCAAATTCCTCAAGGTATGACCAAAAATTATTAGGAGAGCATAGCATCAGGTCATCCTTGGGTATTTGAATAAAATTGGTAATTATGTCATGTCCTTGTCGCCAAATATCCAATTTGGTAATGTCATATGATAGTTGTAAGGGAAACTTTTGGAAATGATCCTCAATGTCATAAATGGGATCCCCAACATATCCAATCACATCCCATTTACGCTTCCCGACATGTATGAATTCATCAATATTATCAACAAAGTCCTCATTTTCATCATAACATGAAGGGGTTAAAACATCCAACACTTGTTTACTCTCCACATCATAAGATAAAGAATCATTAAAAATTTGGAAGGGGAAATAACTCACCTTGCTTAATCCTTCCTATGCAGGAGGTTCAAGTATTTGGATAACTTCATCAAGTGGAAGATCTGTCTCTACACCGTCAATCTTGAGATATAGAGGATTTGGCTTGTCCAAGGGTTCCAATTCTTCTTCACTCTCTGAATCATAGAACAATGTATCATCAAAAAACTGGGAAGGAAAATGACTTACCTCATTCTCTTCATCTTGTGCATGAGGGATAGGATCTTGGAGAGCTTCATTGGACTGAGGAGCGGTTATTGGTGCTTCATCCTCATAATTCACTTCTCTAGTTATATCTTCACTGCATTCTATTGAATCATGGGAGAAATCTTGCTCCGCTTCAAGGGGATGGCAATGTTTTTCATAAATCTCTTCTTTCATATCAGAGGGTTCTTGGCGTTGATCATGATATGCATTCCTGAGATCTACTACAATATCAGTGGTGAATCCTCCGTCTTCCAAGGCTATTGTGATATTTTGAAGGGAATGTTCATACGTTTGGAAACGTGGTTTGGTAAAGTCAATAAACCTACTGATGAGGTGTATGAAAGATGATATACCCCTATCTTTGCAAAAACCCTTAAACCAATCTTGCAAGAAGGATGGCAGAGAGAGTATGAATAATTTTATCAGAGCATCCTCCCCTCCCAATTCTACCTCACTTATATACTCCAAAACATTTACAATGTGAGGAGTTGGGAGGCCCCAAAATCTTGGAAGGTTGTTTGACCATTTTGTATCAAAATGGGTTGGGTATCCTTGAAAACTTTTGAAATCAATAGTTGGATATAGTTGTTGCGAGGATGCCATGATCCCATAACTTGGAAATATCACAAATTTGAGAGTAAGGTGGCACCTAGAAAAGGTTAGTGGAATCGCCAAATAATTTGTTTGAAATTATCAAAGGAAAATGGAAAACACCCTAAGTGGAGTCGCTAGGTAAGATTGTAAGATAAAGACTCTTGAGGCAAGGCTTACCGAAAAGTGTTGTCTTGAGGAGAATTGACTCAGTGTTCCGCGACAATGGCACCAAAATGTTATCGCACAGTTTGTAGTTAGGGTAAAAGAAGGATGAAAGGATGTCAAACTGGTGTAAGTGAACCAATCCCACCACTGTCACCTCAATGGGAAGGTTCTTTCTATTTAGGGAGGTAAGGCCCAGGGGAGATGTCCCCGGTGACCTAGGGTTTTGAGAAGGCAAAGGTTTAGAAAGGCTAAGTGATAATAATCCCCCTCACAATTCATCACCTGATCAGAAAGTCCTGGCTAACAACCAATACAGATAAAATATAACCTGAAGTAGTAACCAATAAGAGTACATGTCCGAGACAAAGAAACAATGAAACTACATGTGCAAGCTTGCTTCCTGGTTAGTACTTCATATAATCAATGACTTTTCTGATAATAAGAAATTGAGCAGTATTATTGACAAAGTAAATCAATGTTTGTACAGTAGGAATGATTATAATATCACTTCTCAATAAATGCTAAAATAAACTTTGGCATTCAATGTATCAATACCAACACTTTATAAAAACAATGCCTTAACCAATTATTCAATTTCTTTGAAAGTAAAATGAAGGTTGCACAATGATGTTCATAGCATAAGAAGGTGATGGTAGCAACATGGTTAGTAGGGTTAGTCTAGGCTAGGGTTAGTAATAATTAGAGGTGGCTCAAAATATTTAGTTGTTTGTATGATCAAGGTTCAACACAATAGAGGTCTTAGATCAATGCCTTATTAGGGTAGATGGAGTCAAAGAGGGCTACAAATGTTGAAGGTGTTATCACCCCATAAATTATGGGAATCAGTCTCCTGACTAATATGTGATTTGGCATCTCTCCGGGTGATGAAGTATAGCTCAGGTGATTCCGTTTCCTCCCTCCACTCTTGTCGCTCAGTGCTCCTTCACCTTCTGCATCCTTCATCCGCTGCATCCTCTCCCCCTTGTCTTTCGCCAGCCTCCATTATCCCGCCTTTCCATCCCTGCACAAGCGGACTTAGGATGAACCAAAAAAGTTAGCAGTAAGGTTAGTTTAGGTTAATTTTGACTAATAAATTACTATTTAATAATTGATTAATTATTAATTTATTATTAATTAATTAATTATTAAATTAGTTAAAAAACTAGATTAGTAATTAGTTAATGATTAATTAGTAATCTAGGTTAGAAGTCAGGTTAGTTTTAAATATTAAATAAAACATTTAAAAAACAAAACAAAAAATTAAATAACATTTAAAAACATTATAAAACATAAAAACATTTAAAAACATTATAAAACATTTAAAAAGTAAAAAACAATAAAATAAATTAAAAATAACATAATATCAAAAATATTAAAAAATATCAAAAAAAACATTAAAAAGAAACAAAATATTAAATAAAACAAAAACAAAGAAAAAACGTAACATAGTAAAACATAAAACAAAAATAAAAATAAAAAATTTTAATACTAACTAAACCTAAGTCCCATGCTACTCCCCATCCCTTACGTATCCACTCATCCCCCCACGTACACTACACTACCCACTCACCTCACGTCCC
>JASDQU010209478.1:15597-42263 GCA_032191745.1 Picea mariana
AGCCCATTCCAATCTATTGTGATAACACAAGCGTCGTCAGTATCTCAAAGAAACCGGTGAGCACTCCAAGACAAAGCACATTCCAATCAAGTATCACTTTCTACAGGAGCAAGTTGCAGAAAAGAACATCAGAGTTGAGTATGTGGGCACAAAAGAACAAGTGGAAGACATCTTTACAAAACCACTTCCATGGGAAGCCTTTGAGTATCTTCGCCAAACACTTAGAGTTATTTCTACTCCAAAATGAATGTTTTTGAATAATTATCTTATATGTCTTATATGTACATGAGGAAGCACCATAAAGAGGACAGTTCAGTCAGAGGGAGCAACCCCAGATGGAAAGATACCTTTTCCATTGATGACAAAGGGGGAGAGGTTCATCAGATGCAGAGGACAAAGGTAGGGTTCTAGGGGGAGAAATGGTCACATAGATGCAGAGGAAAGAGGCATGTTTCCAGGGGGAGCATGAGTGATATGACTTTAGTATTGCATGACATAATTTCAGTTTTGCATCAAAGTGTTGTCATCAATGCCAAAGGGGGAGATAGTTGATTAAGGTTGGTTGTCATTGATGTCAAACCTTGAAGAAAGCCCGGTAGCACAAAAGTTTGGGTAATGGACCCATGTTTCTTTGATTTAAAAATGACTTATTATTGTCTTTTCATGGTTGATAATAAGTACAAACGGATGAACTCCAAAGTGGTCCCCTAGTTATGGTGAAAGCCCTCACGGGAAGACGTTTTATGGATTGAGTTATCCTAGAAGTATGGTTATATAACCCATGCTTATTTGTGGAATAATTAGATAAAGGTCAATGAATTTTTTAGTGAAACTGTCCTAGATGGATATTTCTTGTCATGCCATTTTTGGTGGTATGTGGAACGTCACATAACTCCTCATGATTAGAGAGTTATGGCCATGAAAAGTTGGAGAACCCAGGTTTGGGTAATGGACCCAAGTTTGTTTGATGGATAATGGTATGAGTTTTGATATATTTGTAGGTAATATTATTCTATATGGATAGTACATGTCATTCCATTTTTGGTGGTATGTGAAACGTCACATAACTCCTCGCATCTTGAGAGTTATGGCCTTACGAAGTTGGAGGACCCTCATATGTCAACTAGAAGCCCCAAAAGGTCAAAGTAGTCAAAGTGGTTTAAGAGATTTTAGAAGGTAAATAATAAAGTGAAGTGATGAGTGTACTACAATTCAAAGTGAATACAAAATAAATTATTTAAATAATAAATTTAATGGAGAAATTAGAAGTGGGTTAACCCGAAAATAAGGAAAGTGGGCAAAGTGACCTAGAAGATGTTTTTAAGGAAGCTACTTGGAGAGTATAAATAAGAGGCAAGGCTCTCTCATTTTAGATAACACTTGAGAATATTGAATATATATAGGTTTCTGAGGTAACCAAAAGATATCTAAGCCAAATTTCATAGGGAAGGTGAAGAAAAGAACATCGGAATTCAAGGGAGGATAAATTCTTTTGATGATGCTTTCTAAAGTATGTTATTTACAGGTCATCTCACCATTTTCACAATAAATTTTTTTATAGAATGATTCAGACCATGAAATTTCTATTCCATTGAGGAAACATATCCAAGTATCTATGGTAATCAATTCATATTGTGGGTCATATTTTTGGAGTTACGCTCCGTGGAAAATAGGGTTTTTGGCTAGTCCTGAAACTAGTCTAAAGCATGTGTTTCAGGTAAAAACATCATAACTTCTTCATAACAGACACAAATTCAGTAAGACAAAATGTGTTGGTTAGAGTACAGTCTGTAGTATTCTATGTAATATTTTCATATTGATTCAACAAATATTCTGTGCGGGGCATGCTCTACAAGGTCTATCTCTAGAATAAGCCAAAATTCAACAAGGTATGCCATTTTTTCTATAACTCCTTTTTTGAGAGGTTCCAAGTAGTGAAACCTGAAGGAGTTGCATAAAAAACATTGAATAACATTGTTTATCAATTTCAGATCTTTATTCATTACAAGTACAAAGTTATTATTATTTCAAGTTAGGGTTGTTGACTAATCTAAAACTAGTCACGTGAGACTAAAGAAAAGTTTGATGAAAATGATACTCTCTTAGTGTTAAAGTTAAGCAAGGTTTGCAGGTATGTGATCATATACACTAGGTTTATTACAACGTTACAAATCATATTTGGATGATGAAATTGATGAGGGATTTTGGTTAAGGTACATGTTGGGTACATGGTTGATACAAGTAGTTGATGAGTTCACACATACATGAGGTGTATAGTTGATGATGTTGGTACATATTGATGAGTCGTAGTTGATGATTAGTTGACACATGATTGGTACATACTTGGTACAAGGTTGGATGCACTTGTTTATGGTACAGGTTGATTACAGGTTGTTTGGTACAGGTTGGTGCACTTGTTTATGGTACATGTTGATGCATGGTTCAAGTTTATTGGTACATGTTTATAGCAGTATATCTCACAGTGATAGTGTGACAATGGTTCCATCATTATAATTCTACTTAGGGTGGTGTGACGGGGCAAGGATAGGTGGTTGTAGCCACCTTCTGGTTGTAGCCAGAGAACATAGGGGGTTGTAGCCTCCTTCTGGTTGTAGCCAAATAATTGGGGAGTTGGAGTTTCCCTTAGGTTGCAGCCTGAGAAACTAGGGTTTGGAGCCTCCTTCCAGTTGCAGCTAGAAAACAAAGGAATTTGGTGCTTCAAATGAATGTAATTCTCCAAGACATACAAGAAAGCATTATGTGGTTTTCTCTCGCTTTGGGTTTCCACGTAAAACATTGGTGTACTGTGTATGTGTATGCTTTTTCATTTGTTCATTTCTCATTATTAGATGATAATTCTACATTGATATAACACTTGGATTATTTGTTTAAAAAGGATTATAATTTCTCTATTATTGATTCACCCCCCGCCCTCTTAGTAATCCAACACCATGTACATCAACCATTGACTAGAACCTGTACCATACAATGTACATCAACCATGTACCATAACCTGTACCATACCATGTACATCAACCTTGTACCATATCACATACATCAACCATGTATCAAACCTATACCATCTCATGCATCAACCATATACCATATCTCTCATGATATGTCTCAATCATGCCATACACAATCTACCATAAGATATCATCAATGAAGTGCCTCAAGCATAACCAAGATAGCCACAATACCAAGATATCAACATATGCAAGATGTGCTTCTAATCAATGTACCATAACATCACTAAGTTGTAACTCAACATGTACCAACATCACCAAGACATTCCCCAAGCATGTTCCATAACAGATAATGCATTTACCTCAAGAATGTGCCACAACCTCATCAAGAAGTGCCTCAAACATGCATCAATATCACCATGAAATGCACCTCATACATGTGCCAAATAAGTGCCTCAGATCATGCACAAAAAAATTGTCTCAATCATATACAAATGCCTCAACAACATAACAAAGACATGCATCATAACATCATCAACATGTAACCCTTAAAACAAGCACATGAATACACCTCAGATCCTGTAACAAATTTGCTGCATCGGATAACAAACAATCAAACCTTCCTTACCCTCAACAACCTGGTACAAGCATCCTTTCCAAAATTTATCTTAGCCTCCTGGGACTAAGACATGTTGTCTAGAGGAGCCTCACATGATGAGACCTAGACAACCCGCGGGGTGCCTCATGGGACACCAGTAGTCTGACCCGTCGGGGTCAGCCAAAGTAGGGTTTTCTCATAAAAACTCTCTCTCCTCTGCAATCCCTAAATTCCCACACTTCTCACTCTTTCGCTGCCTCATATTTCACCATCGCAAACTTGTCAATAGATCACTTACATAGAATATATTCAAGTAAATTTGTGTGAATGTGCTTATGGGAGTCTTCTTGGGGTGTATATATACTTTTTCTAAGTAACCTATTTCCTTAACTTTAGGGATTCTTGAACTTTCTTGTTACAACCACTTTTCCCTTTCATTAATGACTTGTAACCTTTTAGGGGCTTCATAACCCATATTTGGGGCTTCCAACTTCATGACCTCATAACTCCTCAACTGTGAGGAACTATGTGATGTTCCACCTACCGTTGGAAAAAATGTGATGAGAAATATCCATCTATGAGTGTGTTACTTTCATTTTCATTTTCCTTCATGTCCTCATTCCTCAAAGACATAATCTCATAGCTGTCCCTAAAAGTGGGGGATATCATCTGGATCCAACTCGGGGACATGTGCTCATCGTAGAGTGCATGAGAACCTCAACATCTCTGGCATAACCTGTAACTTGCTTGATCTCAATAGCAATCATCAGTAATCATTTGGGGTGGTGATATCACCCCAATCCACACACACACACACACAATACTAAAATAAAAGAAATCATATGTACATGTGTGAAAGCAAACTACTCTAGTATGCAATGCAATGGTATATACAATAAATGCAAAATTCCTACCTAATTACCTGTACTTACCTGTTGGGTGGATGCTAGGTGTAGTCAAATGATCAGTGAAACCCATCCAACAACATCCCACAATACCTGCCTTTGTGCTTCATCATAAGCCAAAATAGTGATAAGTTAAGCACAAAAATAACATGAGTTAGAAAATGTATCATATCAATGGAAACTGTAAGGTCTAGCTCATGGAGGTGGGTGGCAGGGAAAAAGTGATGCCAAGACACACTCTCAGGAGAGTGCTCAATCCATCTCAGAAATGGATCGTGAAAAGTCAAAGGTTCAAAAGACCAATTCGAGGAATTTGAATGCTGGCTACCTTGGATGTCTTCACAACTTGAGGCCTAAGAAGGGATTAGCAAGATCTGAAAGGATGACTAACAATTCCTTAAGAGGAAGTTGAAAAAATGTGACAATAAGCTTCTTCTCGAGGTACTCAAATTTCCCCTAAAATCCAGAATGAGGTTTTGTCTTACATGAGACTTAGGATAAGGGACATGTTTCCAAACCATACCTTCAGTGACATAGCACGGTAAAGTAATCAAAGGGGGGTGGAAAACCTTATCACAAGCATCCTGTTTCATGGAAGTAACCTCCTCACTTTTATCAAGATCTGAGCAGAATGATGGTTGATAACTTTCTTCATAGAAAATATCTAAGTGCTTAGAGGTATAGTCATCAAAGTCATCAAGGTATTACCAAAAATTATTAGCAGAGCATATCATCAGGTCATCCTTGGGTGTCTGAATAAAATTGGTAATTATGCCATGTCCTTGTCACTAAATATCCAATTTGGTAATGTCATATGATAGTTGTAAGGGAAACTTTTGGAAATGATCCTCAATGTCATAAATGGGATCCCCAATATATCCAATCACATCCCATTTATGCTTCCTGACATGTATGAATTCATCAATATTATCAACAAAGTCCTCATTTTCATCATAACATGAAGGGGTTAAAACATCCAACACTTGTTTACTCTCCACATCATAAGATAAAGAATCATTAAAAATTTGGAAGGGGAAATAACTCACCTTGCTTAATCCTTCTTGTGCAGGAGCTTCACGTATTTGGATAACTTCATCAAGTGGAAGATCTTCCTCTACACCATCAGTCTTGAGATATAGAGGATCTATCTTGTCCAAGGGTTCCATTTCTTCTTCACTCTCTGAATCATAGAACAAGGTATCGTCAAAAAACTGGGAAGGAAAATGACTTACCTCATTCTCTTCATCTTGTGCATGAGGGATAGGATCTTGGAGAGCTTCATTGGACTGAGGAGCGGTTATTGGTGCTTCATCCTCATAATTCACTTCTCTAGTTATATCTTCACTGCATTCTATTGAATCATGGGAGAAATCTTGCTCCTCTTTAAGGGGTTGACAATGTTCTTCATAAATCTCTTCTTTCATATCAGAGGGTTCTTGGTGTTGATCATGATACACATTCCTGAGATCTACTACAATCTCAGTGGTGAATCCTTTGTCTTCCAAGTCTATTATGAGATTTGTAAGGGCATCTTCATACGTTTGGAAATGTGGTTTGGTAAAGTCAATAAATCTACTGATGAGGTGTACGAAAGATGATATACCCATATCTTTGCAACAACCCTTAAACCAATCTTGCAAGAAGGATGGCAGAGAGAGTATGAAAATTTTTATCAGAACATCCTCCCCTCCCAATTCTACCTCGCTTATATACTCCAAAAAATTTACGATGTGAGGAGTTGGGAGGCCCCAAAATCTTGGAAGGTTGTTTGACCTTTTTGTATCAAAATGGGTTGGGTATCCTTGAAGGCTTTTGAAATCAATAGTTGGATATAGTTTTTCCCAGGATGCCATGATCCCATAACTTGGAAATATCACAGAGTTGAGAGTAAGGTGCCACCTGGAAAAGGTTAGTGGAGTCGCCAGATAATTTGTTTGAAATTATCAAAGGAAAAGGGAAAACACCCTAAGTGGAGTCACAAGGTAAGCTTGTAAGATAAAGACTCTTGAGGCAAGGCTTAGCGAAAAGTGTCATCTTGAGGAGAATTGACTCAGTGTTCCCCGACAACGGGCCAAAATGTTGTTGCACAATTTGTAGTTAGAGTAAAATATGGATGAAAGGATTTCAAACTGGAGTAACTGAACCAATCCCACCACTGCCACCTTAATGGGAAGTTTCTTTCTATTTAGGGAGGTAAAGCCTAGGGGAGACGTCCTTGGTGACTTGGGGTTTTGAGAAGGCATAGTTTTAGCAAGGCTAAGTGATAATAATCCCCCTCACAATTCATCACCTGGTCAGAAAGTCCTGGCTAATAGCCAATAAAGATAAAAGATAACCTGAAGTAGTAACCAATAAGAGTACCTGCTCGAGACAAAGCAACAATGAAACTGCATGTGCAAGCTTTCTTGCTGGTTAGTACTTCATATAATCAATGAATTTTCTGATAATAATAAATTGAGAAGTATTATTGATGAAGTAAATCAATGCTTGTACAGTAGCAATGATTATAATATCACTTCTCAATAAATTCTAAAAGAAACTTTGGCAATCAATGTAACAATACCAACACTTTATAAAAACAATGCCTTAACTAATCATTCAATTTCTTTGATAGTAAAACGAAGGCTGCACAATGGTGTTCATAGCACAAGAAGGTGACAACAACAATAGGTTTAGTAGGGTTAGTCTAGGCTAGTGTTAGTAAAAATTAGAGGTTGCTCAAAATATTTAGTTGTTTGTATGATCAAGGTTCAACATAATGGAGGTCTTAGATCAGTGCCTTATTAGGGTAGATGGAGTCAAAGAGGGTTACAAATGTTTTAGGGCCATGATGATAATAATAGGGCTAGATACAAGAGGTTTTTATGTTGAATTGTTGCTATAGCAAGGCTTCAAAAAGTCAAACCCTAGGGGAGACATCTCACTATGGTGTAGGTAACCTAGGCCCTAGTGCGTCTTCCTCCTTCTCTAGCTCAAATGACAAAAATTACATGGCTAGCTTGAGCAAGAAATGATATGGATGAAGACAAGAGAGTTAAATGTTGAGGTGTTTCTAAAGCAATGCCTCAATAGTGAAACCCTAGGGGATAAAGGATCACTAAAGTGTAGAATAGCTAGGCCTTAGTTCTTTCCCCTCCTTCTTCAGCTCATTGACAAGAATAAGACGGTTAGTCTTGAAGACTAGGAATTGAGTGTTGCAATGGAAAGGCTCTATCTTGCTTCAGCAAATCAAATGTCTCATTAACTTGGTAGGGGCATGAGACAATGACCTTTAACATGTGCTTGTCACCTAGGGTTTTAATTCATCAAGTTATAATAACAAAATGCAAGTAAACAACACTACAACCATTCAATCAAGATTTTTTGCAGAAATTCACTTACATTTAACCAAGAAATCACATAGCCATACCCTAGCTGTAAACCTTACACCAAGAGAAATGCCAAAAATAGCCAAAACAAGCTTCCTTCAACAAGTGTGCCTTAGAATTTCAGCCAAAACCCTAGAATAGGGTGCAAATTTCAGACCTCACCAAGTGGTGAGTGAAAGATGATGAAAAAATGAGAGTAAAAACCCTCAATTTATATAGTAGCAATTACCTTAATTACTTTTAGGTCATCAAAAGGCTGACAAGGCCAAAATACACAATAATATTGTTTTACATTAAAATGTCATAAACTAAAAACCTAATAAAGCTAAAGCAAGACGTCATGCCCCTTCTAGGGTGACATTAGCCCTTTCTGGGGAAAATGCAACCTCTTAGAGCAAAACGTTAGCCCTCCTTAGGCTTCTCCAACCTACCACACATGCCAAACTACCATGTTTATCTACCAAAACGTCCATGAAGCAAGGATGACGTCATGAACCTCCTGGATGACTTCCTAGGCCTTCCAATGCCAATGTTCCAGTGAAGGGGTCACAACCCCCCTAGGTACAGGTCTACTTAGCTACCTCTAGTGGATTCTTCTGCTCTTCCCTGGTACAAACGCTCTGCCATGTCTTTTCCCCCTGCTGGGATCTCAAAATCCATCGACTGGGTTCTTCAGCCCCATGGAGGTCTGAACTAATCATCTCCCCATGTGTACCTATCCAACGTGGTACCTGTCCGTTAGGCATGATCCTGCACATCAACAGATATTCCCTCCATGGGATCATAAGTCACAAGGATCATAGAAATGTCAATCACATCTCATCATAAATATTATTAAACATGTGCATAAAACCCCTTTACCCCAGTCTAGTTCTCAAAGACATTATACAAGTCTGCAATGCAAGTTTGGAGGAAGTGACAGGATGTCCTATTGGGCTAGTGTCTACTGGAAGAGGGATGTTTATGGAAAGGATTAAATCCAAGTCATGTAAGTGGGTGAGGTGGATGGGGATGCCTGGGCAAAATGTGTAGTGTTAGCAGGGATGGCTTACCGGTGGGTACCTCTGTGGAGGGTGAGCTGTACTTGTCATGGATGCAAATTTTTCTAAGCCCATTCATGCCTTTTATTTCATTCTTTTTATTCCAAGATGTTATTCAAAGGAAACTGCCTTGGTTTGGTGACCAGTGGTGGCAATGTTAGCCACAAGCATTTCACGAAAATGAGAAGATTGGCTCATGATGAGACCCCCTTTCTATTGGCTATGCCACAAAGAGCCACTACCTTGGCGTGGTGACCAGATGATGGTAGTTTTATACCGCTAGATGCTCATGGACCTAATAGGATGGCTTGTGATGAGACCCCCTATCCTCTAACCAAGTCTTGTCTTATTTTTTTTTTATCTTTCTATTGCTTTTTTCTTTCAAGAAGCTAGTCAAGGGACATTGCCCTGGCGTGGTGACCAGTGGTGGCAATGTTACCCGAAAGAACTTTCATGGAAATGAGAATATTGGCTCGTGACGAGACCCCCTTTCTCTTGGCCATGCAACCAAGATCCACTACCCTGGTGTGGTGGCCAACTACTAGTAGTTTCATACAGTTAGGTACCCATGGACCTAACAGGATGTCTCGTGATGAGACCCCCTATCCCTCAACTACGTCCTGTTTTATTATTTTTTACGGGTCCCTCCATTTCTTGCTGAGAATATTTTTATTGCTTTCTTGGGGATACCTGGACTCATTACCTCATGGAGCAAGAACCGTTTCTGATACAGAACCAAGCCAAAGGTGATGGATGTTGTTGTTGCTGCTGACAAAGTAGAGGTGCTGAAAGGGAGAAAATATGGGCCCTCCAAGGCCATGCTTAAGTCGATATGGCTCTTGGTACTCCATGTCTAGGACCTGTGAGCCTCGAGACATAATATCCTAGCTATCCCTAAAAGTGGGGGATAACATCTAGCTCCAAATCGGGGACATGTTCTCACCATAGAGCACATGAGAACTTCAACATATATAGCATAACCTCTAACCTGCTTGATCTCAATAACAATCATCATTAATCATTTGGGGTGGTGATATCACCCCAGTCCACACACACACACACACATATATATAAGACTAAAATAAAAGAAATCATATGTACAGGTGTGAAAGCAAACTACTCTAGTATGTAATGCAATGGTATATACAATGAATGCAAAATCCCTACCTACTTACCTGTACTTACCTGCTGGCTAGATGCTAGGTGTAGTCAAACGATCAGTGAAACCCATCAAGAAATGTCCCATAATGCTTGTCTTTGTTCTTCATCATAAGCCAAAATAGTGATAAGTTAAGCACAAAAATAACATGAGTTAGAAATTGTATCATATCAATGGAAACTGTAAGGTCTAGCTCATGGAGGCGGGTGGGAGGGAAAAAGTGATGCCAAGACACACTCTTAGGAGAGTGCTCAATCCATCTCAGAAATGGATCGTGAAAAGTCAAAGGTTCAAAAGACCGATCTGAGGAATCTGAATGCTGGCTACCTTGGACATCTTCACAACTTGAGGCCTGAGAAGGGATTAGCAATATCTGAAAGGATGACTGACAATTCCTTAAGGGGAAGTTGGAAAACTGTGACAATAAGCTTCTTCTTGAGGTACTCAAATTTACCCTAAAATCCATAATGAGGTTTTGCCTTATAGGAGACTTAGGATAAGGGACATTTTTCCAAACCATACCTTCAGTGACATAGTGCGGTAAAGTAATCAAAGGGGGGTGGAAAACCTTATCACAAGCATCCTGTTTCACGGAAGTAACATCCTCACTTTTATCAATATTTGAGCAGAATGATGGTTGATAACTTTCTTCATAGAATAGATCTAAGTTCTCAGAGGGATAGTCATCAAATTCCTCAAGGTATGACAAAAAATTATTAGGAGAGCATAGCATCAGGTCATCCTTGGGTGTCTGAATAAAATTGGTAATTATGTCATGTCCTTGTCGCCAAATATCCAATTTGGTAATGTCATATGATAGTTGTAAGGGAAACTTTTGGAAATGATCCTCAATGTCATAAATGGGATCCCCAATATATCCAATAACATCCCATTTATGCTTCCTGAAATGTATGAATTCATCAATATTATCAACAAAGTCCTCATTTTCATCATAACATGAAGGGGTTAAAACATCCAACACTTGTTTACTCTCCACATCATAAGATAAAGAATCATTAAAAATTCGGAAGGGGAAATAACTCACCTTGCTTAATCCTTCCTGTGCAGGAGCTTCACGTATTTGGATAACTTCATCAAGTGGAAGATCTGCCTCTACACCATCAGTCTTGAGATATAGAGGATCTAGCTTGTCCAAGAGTTCCATTTCTTCTTCACTCTCTGAATCATAGAACAAGGTATCGTCAAAAAACTGGGAAGGAAAATGACTTACCTCATTCTCTTCATCTTGTGCATGAGGGATAGGATCTTGGAGAGCTTCATTGGACTGAGGAGCGGTTATTGGTGCTTCATCCTCATTATTCACTTCTCTAGTTATATCTTCACTACATTCTATTGAATCATGGGAGAAATCTTGCTCCTCTTCAAGGGGTTGACAATGTTTTTCATAAATCTTTTATTTCATATCAGAGGGTTCTTGGTGTTGATCATGATATGCATTCCTGAGATCTACTACAATATCAATGGTGAATCCTCCGTCTTCCAAGGCTATTGTGAGATTTTGAAGGGAATGTTCATACGTTTGGCAACATGGTTTGGTAAAGTCAATAAACCTACTGATGGGGTGTATGAAAGATGATATACCCCTATATTTGCAAAAACCCTTAAACCAATCTTGCAAGAAGGATGGCAGAGAAAGTATGAATAATTTTATCAAAACATCCTCCCCTCCCAATTCTACTTCACTTATATACTCCAAAACATTTACAATGTGAGGAGTTGGGAGGCCCCAAAATCTTGGAAGGTTGTTTGACCATTTTGTATCAAAATGGGTTGGGTATCCTTGAAAGCTTTTGAAATCAATAGTTGGATATACTTGTTCCGAGGATGCCATGATCCCATAACTTGGAAATATCACAGATTTGAGAGTAAGGTGGCACTTGGAAAAGGTTAGTGGAGTCGCCAGATAATTTGTTTAAAATTATCAAAGGAAAATGGAAAACACCCTAAGTGGAGTCACTAGGTAAGATTGTAAGATAAAGACTCTTGAGGCAAGGCTTACCGAAAAGTGTTGTCTTGAGGAGAATTGACTCGGTGTTCCGCGACAATGGTGCCAAAATGTTATCGCACATTTTGTATTTAGGGTAAAAGAAGGATGAAAGGATGTCAAACTGGCGTAAGTGAACCAATCCCACCACTGTCACCTCAATGGGAAGGTTCTTTCTATTTAGGGATGTAAGGCCCAGGGGAGACATCCCTGGTGACCTAGGGTTTTGAGAAGGCAAAGGTTTAGAAAGGCTAAGTGATAATAATCCCCCTCACAATTCATCACCTGATCAGAAAGTCCTAGCTAACAACCAATACAGATAAAATATAACCTGAAGTAGTAACCAATAAGAGTACCTACCCGAGACAAAGCAACAATGAAACTACATGTGCAAGCTTGCTTGCTGGTTAGTACTTCATATAATCAATGACTTTTCTGATAATAAGCAATTGAGCAGTATTATTGACAAAGTAAATCAATGTTTGTACAGTAGCAATGATTATAATATCACTTCTCAATAAATGATAAAAGAAACTTTGGCATTCAATGTAACAATACCAACACTTTATAAAAAAAATGCCTTAACCAATCATTCAATTGCTTTGAAAGTAAAACGAAGGCTGCACAATGGTGTTCATAGCACAAGAAGGTGATGGTAGCAACAGGGTTAGTAGGGTTAGTCTAGGATAGGGTTAGTAATAATTAGAGGTGGCTCAAAATATTTAGTTGTTTGTATGATCAAGGTTCAACACAATATAGGTCTTAGATCAATGCCTTATTAGGGTAGATGGAGTCAAAGAGGGCTACAAATGTTGAAGGGCCATGATGATAATAACAGGGCTAGAGACAAGAGTTTTTGATGTTGAAGTGTTTCTATATCAAGGCTTCAACAAGTCAAACCCTAGGGGAGACGACTCACTATGGTGTAGGTTACCTAGGCCCTAGTGTGTCTTCCTCCTTCTCTAGCTCAAAAGACAAAAATTACACGGCTAGCTTGAGCAAGAAATGATATGGCTGAAGACAAGAGAGTTAATTGTTGAGGCCTTTCTTTAGCAACACCTCAACATTTAACTCTNATGGCTGAAGACAAGAGAGTTAAATGTTGAGGTGTTGCTAAAGAAAGGCCTCAACAATGAAACCCTAGGGGAGAAAATATCACTAAAGTGTGGAATATCTAGGCCTTAGTGCTTTCCCCTCCTTCTTCAACTCATTGACAACAATAATACGGCTAGGCTTGAAGACCTCTGGTGGATTCTTCAGCTCTTCCCTTCTACAAATTCTATGTCCTATATTTTCCCCCTTTTGGGGTCTCAAAATCCTTCGGGTGGGATATTTAGTCTCATAGAGGTCCGAACTAATCATCTCTCCATGTGTACATGTCCAACGTGGTACTTGTCTGTCAGGCATGATCCTGCACATCAACAGATACGCCCTCCATGGGCTCATAAGTCACAGGGATCATAACAATGTCGATCACATATCATCATCAATATTATTAAACATGTGCATACAACCAGTTGCTAGTAGTTTCATACCATTAGGTACCCATGGACCTAATAGGCTGGCTCGTGATGAGACCCCCTATCCCTCAACTAGGTCCTGTTTTATTAATTTTTATGGGTCTGTTTGTTTCTTGCTGAGAATCTTTTTATTGCTTTCTCAAGGATCCCAGGGAAAAGCATCTCAAGGTTTTATTCTTAGGCTTTTATTGTCAGCTGCTTTTACCCCCCAGGAATTTTATCCCATTCTTCCCATGAGGTAAGGTACAACCCCTAAATAATTGGCTAACCCTATGCCTAGACCAGTGTAAAGGGATGGACGAGCGGGAAATAATATGGAAAATGGTATGTATGACGAGAACGAACGCTGACTTTTTTTTTAGAAATCCCCTCAGTGGAAACTCAAAACCTATGGGCACAGGCTTGTTAGGGCATCTTATCATTCCCCCCAGACATGGTCAAGTGGAAAAGTATAAGATCCAAGCACCTGTTAGAAACAAAAGGAATTAAATGCACATATTCAAAGGTTTTGAGGATCAGAGTGACACATACCATGATACCTAGACTCATTACCTCATGGAAAAAGAACCATTTCTGATACATAACCAAGTCGAAGCTGATGGATGTTGTTGTTATTGCTGACAAAGTGGAGGCACTGAAAGGGAAAAAAGATGGGCCCTCCAGGGCCATGCTCAAGTCGATATGGATCTCGGTACTCCATGTCTAGGACTTGTGGGCCTTGAGAAATAATCTCCTAGTTATCCCTAAAAGTGGGGGATAATAGGTCACACCTATGGGTTTCTTGTATACTTCTTCAAAGCGTCTTCCTTTGAGGGCCATGCTTAGAGATATTCCATAAGGGGACCACTTTGGAGACTTCTCCAAATACACCAATCACATCTTTTGACATCAACGAAAACCATTGCTTGTTGACATCAATGACAACCAACTATCCAAAAACATAAATGAAAACCAAATATCCAACAATCTCCTCCTTTGGAATTTATGGAAACACTCATACTCCACCTATGGCAGATGATTCTCTCCTCATGTTTCTCTCCCAATTTGACATCAATGGCAAAGGGTATCTCCCTTTCAGGTTGTCCCCCCTGTCTCCATCTTTCTCTTTATCCTCCTTTGACATCATGGGTAAAAAGGTAACTCCCCCTGTCGATATATTGCATCCAAACAATATTTCTCTCACTTCATGCGCTCCCCCTATATTTATGTTTTTTATCTCTTTCTCTGACAATTTCTCTTCCTTGAATTTTTTGCAAGATGTTGTGTAGATAAATGTGGGATTTCATTTATATGCTTTCTTTCCTCTCTTCTAGTGTGCTTTTTCCATTGGTGTGTCCTCTTGTAACTCACTGACATATATAAAAACCATTCAAATTTACTTTACTTCAAGTCTTCATGGCTTGTCAAGGTCACATCAATGACCATACCTTCTTCTAACAATATATCTTATGTTGTGCCTTTTACTTCTTTACTTCCTTATTCCACTTTTCCACTGATTCCACTGATTCCAATTGTTACTATGCTTTCATCCACTATCATGTATCTATTTATACCTATCAAAGATATCATGAATCCATATCTATCCATATGTCATAAACTTCCCATGACTCTACTACTCAACTACATACAATGTTGACCCATCTATTGATTACAACATATTCCATCTTCTCAAGATGTCTTCTCAATTTTTCAAATCAGACTCTACATGTCTACAAAAATTGGTACTGTATATGTTCATGTATGAATGCATGCATGGAATTATCTATACAATGAATATTTTCCACTCTGAAACTTCCTTTCCAAAATATTTAAACACTTCATACTACTTGAAAGATAGTTCTCTGATCTGTAGAGTGTTGGAATATTCACCAATAGTGAGAGCGGGGGGGGTGTGAATCAATATCAACACTTTTTATCACTTTTAACCACAATACATAAACTTCAACTTTATCAACAATATTCAATAGTTTATCATTAGCATTTAATATATCATCAACAATATAAATCAACAATGCATAACAAGTAACCACAGATACAAAATACACCAGAATTTACATGGAAACCCAAATGGGAGAAAACCACATAATGCTTTCTTATATATATCAAATATTACATTCATAGGAAGCACCAAATTCCAAATTCTCCAACACCAACTGGAAGGAGGAACCAAACCCCTCATTTACAAGCACCAACCTAAAGGAGGCTAAAACTCTCTGAATTCTCTGGCACCAACTAGAAGGAGGCACCAACCTGAAGGAAACACCAACTCCTTGAGTTCTCCGACACCAACCAAAAGGAGGCTATGAAACCATTTTTTTCCCCACATTGCCTCCTTGAAATATAAGTGTAGACCAAATTTTCACTACCACAATCACTGCCACTATCAACATGTCACTGTCAACCTATCACATCAACATGTCACTGCCACTGTCATTGTCACTAACATACCATCAGCAACCTATCACCACTGTTGATACTCAAAATAAAAAAAACTAGATCCTCTCACATGGATCATATACCAAGAACATATCTCAATCATATTCTCAAACATCACCAAACCATGCCTCTAGTCATGTGACAAATTTGTACCAAGCATGTACCATACCATGCACCAAACCTGTACCAAATTGTGCATCAATCATCCACCAACACTTGTACCAAACCATGCATCAATAATGCATGAACACATGTACCAAACCATGCATCAACCATGTCTCAACCATGAAAATAAACTTGTACCATGTCATGTACATCAACCTATACCATACCATGTACATCAACCATGTACCAAAACATCAAAAATGTACCAAGATATGTACCATAACAAGTGCGTCAACCATATACCAAATCATTCATGACATGTATCAATAATTCCATACACCATACACCATAAGATATCATCAATAAATTGCCTCAACAAAGTACCAACCAACCAAGATCATATACCAAGTATATGCCTCAACCATGCACCTAAGATGTGCCTCAAGCATGTGCCAATGCCTCAACAATATGTAACCAAAAAGGATACCAATATAGCCAAAATGTAATTCTAACCATGTATCATACTATCACCAAGGTGTACAAAATCATGTACCAACATCAACAAGAAATGACTCAAGCATGTACCATACCATAACCAAGCATAAGCCTCAAAACTAGCACATAAACATACATGTAATCCTGTAAACACCCTGTTGTATCAGATAACAAATAAGTAGACCAACCTGGGCATCAAAAACCCAGTATGAGCATCTCTCCCCAGTGTTTTTTTGTCCCTGCGGGACTAAAACCTCTTGTCACGCGGGGACTCATGTTACAGGCACTAGGAAACCCGTGGGGGTGCCTTGTGGGACACTAGTTGTCTGACCTGTGCGGGTTAGCCAAATTAGGGTTTCCTTAGAAATTCATGTTCTCCTCTGCAAACTTGAAACTCTCGCACTTATCAGTCTTTTGTTGCATTAGATTTATTCGTCGCAAAACTTCCAAAAAATCACTTGATCACTTAGATATATTCAATAGAATGTATGAGTGAATGTACTTGCGAGAAACTTCTTGAGGTGTATATATACTTTTTSTAAGTAACCTCTCTCCKTAACTTTATGGCTTCTAGTACTTTCTTGTTACAACCACTTTATCCTTTCATTAATGACTTGCAACCAACTAGGGGCTTCTTAACCCATCTTTGGGGCTTCCAACTTCATGACCTCATAACTCCTCAACCGTGAGGAAATACATGGCGTTCCACCTACCATTGGAAATGACATGATGAGTAATATCCATCTATGAGTGTGTTAACTACATTTACATTGTCCTTCATGTCCTTATTCCTCAAAAAACTTCAAACTTCATGACCACACCTATGGGTTTCTTGTAGACTTATTCAAAGCGTCTTCCCTTCAGGGCCATGCTTAGAGCTATGCCATAAGGGAACCACTTTGGAGACTTCTCCAAATACACTCATCACATATGTTCACATCAATGAAAACCACTGCTTGTTGACATCAATGACACCCAACTGTCCAACAACATCGATGACAACCAACTGTCCAACATAGAGCTACTTCTTAGACTCCCCATTTTCAATATTCATATTTACTGGGAGTCTCCAAGTCAGATGGCTTAGAAAAATACCCACTCTAATGCGTAGTAATCTTCCTCTTCATCTGTGGATTCATCATCATCTTGCACTACTGCAAAAAATATGAGTACGATCTTTGGGACTCGGTCTTGATTCACATGTTCTTCTTGTTTTTAATTTCTTCTCCAAACCTTCATGAATATAACATATTCCTTCCTTCCTATAGTTTTTTCCTGATCTCGTACTATTTCCAATCTTGAGAGTATGAATTTTGGGTGTCCTTCATTCGTCTATTCTTCCTTTACTTGTTCTTGCTTTCTTTTCCAAACCTTATTATATATGATATGGATGTTCTCTTTCATAGAAGTATCCATCATGCTTCTACAATTACGAGCTATGTGTCCATAGTTGTGACATTTGTAACATTCAATATTGTGTGGAGCCACATAATTACTTCTTGCTTGAATATTTCTTCCATAAGCTCTGCAATCTACAACTTTATGTCGAAAGTTAGTACAAGTAAAATAATGAACATAAAACACCCGGATGGGGTGATGGAGCCAGACACCTGGCACATAGAGGAGGCAAGGGGAGGCCAGCAGTGCACGGAGCCATGTGCTCGACTCATGCCCACTGCGGCCATTACCCCCATGCATTAAATTGAATTAAACGTCGATGGGAGGGGCATTAAACTGAGCTCCCTCGACCACCTTTACACAGAGTGAAATGCCGCGTTTTATTTGTGTTTTTGCCCGGCAGTCCGGGTTTGGTTATGCTGGTTTGTTCATGGTGCTTCTGCCCCTCCGGCCGCTCCCCACCCTCAACCTCGGCTCTGCAAACCTCCCACGTCTGTCGGGCCTCACCATGCTGCGACAGATATTTCAACCACGCAGGGGCTCTCCCTGACATCCTCAGAGGCCCCGCACGTCTTCTTCACCCTCTGGTTCATCTCCCACCTCGGCTTCGTCGCTCCGACCCCCTGCTCCCTCCGCCTTTGACTGCCTGGCCATCATTGACACCACCCTGAACCCTTCTCAGTGATATCCTTCTTGGCTTGGACCATCCTCCTTCAGGCACTCCTCTCCTCCTCCTTTGCCAGATGTAGCCTCAGCGAAATCATCCTTTGCAAGGACTGGCCACGGTCGACCCAGCAACAAAAAGAAGTCGCAATCCTCCAACCTGTCGCACGAAAGCCTCACCGTTTTGCATGATTTGGTCTTTGAACTCCGGGAAGGAGTGGACGACCTTCAGTTCCGTGTTCAACAAATGGAAGGGAGGCTGTCAGTACTCCTTCAGCTTCTTTCAAACTACCACGAAGCCTCCCCTGCGGAATCCAGTGACGCACCTCTCACTGCAAGTGATCACGAGAGCAGCCATCAACAGGAAGTCACAGAGGGGAACCAGAAGCCTGACTGGAAGGAGTTTGAGCCAGCTCTCATGGACACTGTCGAGTAGGAGCAAAAATCGACGAGCAAAGAAGAAGATGTCAAGAGCACGGTTCAGTTGGAAGTCAGGGAGATGATAGGCATCAGTTTGCAGGTGCACACCCCGACGGCAGGTGCTAAGACGGCTGCTCACGAGGACAAGTGCACCGAGGCCACGGACATGCAGTGGGCGACCAGCGGGACACCCGTCATCGAGGAACCCTGGCCATGCCTTCTGCAAGAGTATGTGTCGGATTATACACCACTTGTATGACCCCTCTAGAGGGATGTTTCTTGCTTTTACTTTTACTCTAGTGACCTTCATGCTAGCTAAATTGTCTGTTTATGCTAGGACTGATAGAAACTCTGATACTCGAATTGCCCGGTTGGCTGAACTGGTTTCTCCTTCTGGAGCAGTTCAGTAATTACAATCGGTTGGCTTCAGTTTTTGTACTCTTGGTTTGGTTCCTAGAAGGTTTTTTATAAAATACTTACTTACAAAAAAAATAAAATAATGAACATAAAAGAAACTTTCATACCTGGAAGTGAATGATCTTCTTTGTGATCATGATCTTCTCTTTTGTTGTTTCCTTCATGGTGATTGAAGCTTCTTTGATTATTGAAGGTGGAGGGTATTCTTTGATATTCATCTCTTCTATAATCTTCTTCTTGAGRTTTCTTCATTTYTGGAATGTTCTTCTTTGAGGGCTCACATTCATCCTTCTTAATAGGGCCTTTGATGACTTCCACATAACTCTTATCCTTCTCTTCATTCTTTCTTTCTAGAAACCCGTAACATTTCTCTTCAACTTTMTTTACTAATAATGTGGAGCTTTCTCTTTCTTTAGTGTTCTTGTTGAGCTTGACAATTTTAACTCTTAATGTGACAACTTCTTATTCAAGCTTCTCATGCTCTTATTCTTTCTTCATCATCTGTATCTTCATGACTTCTTCCTTTCTCTTTGCTTCTTCAAGTTGGGTCTTCAAAGAGACAATTTCTTCTTCAAGTCTTCTTTCTTGTTGACCGAATTTTTCTTCAAGCTTATTTAAGTCCTTTGATCTTTCCTTAAGATGGCTAGTCAAAATATATTCTCTCTTCTCTTCTTCCTTTCTTTGTGCTACTATTTTGGCTTCCAAAAACTGCTTTTCTTCCAACTGACTTTTGCATGTTTCATCAATCCTTCTGGCTTCTTGTACTTGTAATTTTAGGTTTGTAATCATATGTTGGACTTCTTTAAAGCTATTATTTTGAGACCCCTTCTTTAGCTTGATCAATTCTTCCTTGATTGACTTGTTTTTCTTTCTTTCTTTGTCCAGTTTGTCTAAAGAACTGCTTATTTATCTTTCATAATCTTCTTATTTTGAATTTGTTTGGCCTGATGAGATTATTTTTTCCCATACTAACTCAACATCTTCTTCATCTTCTTTATCATGATCAACATGCTCAGGAGAAAATTCCTTTGTGTATAAATTTTGTAGCTTATCCCAAAGTTATTTGGTTGATCAACATTGTCCCACTTTGAATTTTACTTGATCTGGTAATCCTTCCAAGATGAAATCCATTTCTATTTTGTTGTTTCTTTTTAATTCCTTCTTGGTTGTAGTCTTTGGTTTCTTTGAACCAATGTATCCTGTAAAAACTGAGTACCAAACACCATACCAATGTGCATATAAAAATGTTTTCATTCTTTTTCTCCACATCTCATACTTCAAACCATTTTGATCATCAAACTGTTGTATTCCATTCCTACACAAATTGTTTCTCTCCATGATCTACCTTCTAGAGGTTAGATTGATTTCTTGAGGGACTTGCTCTGATACCAATTGTTGGAATACTGATAGGGGGGTGGATCGGTATGAGCACATTTTACCACTTTCAATCACAATATATAATATTCAACTTTAACAATAGTATATCATTTATGATTGCATTCAATATATCATGAGCATATAACCATAAGCAGTACAATTCAACAATATCACATCAGATACATAGTACACCAGAATTTAAGTGGAAACCCAAATGGGAGAAAACCACATAATGTTTTCTTATATACATCAAGAATACATTCATAGGAAGCACCAAATTCTGAATTCTCCAGCACCAACTATAAGGATGCACCAACCCCCTGATTTACAAGAACTAACCTAAAGGAATCACAAACTCCCTGAGTTCTCCAACACCAACTGGAAGGAGGATAAAACCCCTTGATTTAAAGGAACCAACCTGAAGGAAGAACCAACTCCCTGAGTTCTTTAGAACCAATCAGAAGGAGGCTATGACCCTATGATTTATAGGCACCAACCTAAAGTAATATCCAACTCCTTGTGTTCTCCAACACCAACCAGAAGGATGCTACAACCCCCTGATATATAGGAACCAACCTGAAGGAAGCTCCAACTCCCTATGTTCTTTAACACCAACTTGAAAGAACATCCAACTCCCTGTGTTCTCCGACACCAATCGGAAGGAGGCTACAATTCCCTTTCCTTGCCCCATCCTAGCGCCTTGAAATATAAGGGTAGGCTCACTGTCACTACGACTGATATTGTCACTTCCAATGTCACCAATACATCAACCAACCTGTCACTATCACTATCACATCAACCTATGATTACCATTGTCACATCAACCTATGACTACCACTGTCACATCAACTTGTCACTGATGATCAACCAATCATCCAACGTGTCATTGTCACCAACTTGTCATTGTCACTCTCACTATATTTGTCATTGATATACCATCGTTAACTAGATCCACTGACATGGATACCATAACCAAACCATGTACATTAAACATGTACATCAACCATGTACCAGAACATGTACCATACCATGTACATCAACAATGTACCACAACCTATACCATACCATGTACATCAAACCAAGTACATCAACCATGTACCATATCATGTACATCAACCATGTATCAAACTTGTACCATATCATGCATCAACCATATACCATATCACTCATGATATGTCTCAATCATGCCATACACCATGTACCATAAGATATCATCAATGAAGTGCCTCAAGCATAACCAAGATAGCCACAATACCAAGATACCAACATAGCCAAGATGTCAATGTACCATAACATCATGAAGGTGTACCTCAACATGTACCAACATCACCAAGACATGCCTCATGCATGTTCCATAACATATAATTCTTGTACCTCAATAATGTGCCATAACCTCATTAAGAAGTTCCTCAAACATGCATCAATATCACCATGAAATTCACCTCATACATGTGCTAAATATTTGTCTTAGATCATGCACCAAATATGTGCCTCAAGAATATACCAATGCCTCAACAAGATACCAAAGACATGAATCATAACATCATTAACATGCAACCCTTAAAAAAATCACATGAACATATCTCAGATCATGTAACAAATTTAGTACATCAGATAACAAACATACATATCTTCCTTAGCCTTAGTAACCTGGTACAAGCATTATTTCCCAAATTTATCTTAGCCTTGCGGGACTAAGACCTATTGTCTAGAAGGGATTTGTGTGATCAGCCCTAGACAACCCACGGGGGTTCCTCACGAGACACCAGTAGTTTGACCCATGAGGGTCAACCAAACTAGGGTTTTCTTAGAAAAACATGCTCTCCTCTGCAATCTTGAAACTCCCGCACTTCTCACTCTTTCACTGCCTCATATTTCATCGTCACAAACTTGTCAATATATCACTTACTCGCATAGAATATATTAAATTAAACTTGTGTGCGAATTTACTTATGAGAGTCTTCTTGAGGTGTATATATATGTTTTCTAAGTAACATTCTTTCCTTAACTTTAGGGCTTCTTGAACTTTCTTGTTACAACCACTTTACCCTTTCATCAATGACTTGTAACCGTTTAGGGGCTTCTTAACCCATCTTTGGGGATTCCAACTTCATGACCTCATAAATCCTTAACCGTGAGGAACTACGTGATTCCTTATTCCTCAAACAAATTTGGGCTTCATGACCACACATATGGGTTTCTTGTAGAATTCTTCAAAGCGTCTTCCCATGAGGGCCATGCTTAGATATATGCCATAAAGGGACCACTTTGGAGACTTCTCCATATACACCCATCAAATATGTTGACATCAATGACAACCATTGTGTGTTGACATCAATGACAACCAATTGTCCAACAACATCAATGACAACCATTGTGTGTTGACATCAATGACAACCAATTGTCCAACAACATCAATGACAACCATTGTGTGCTGACATCAATGACAACCAATTGTCCAACAACATCAATGACAACCAACTATCCAACAAAAAATATTATAAATAAAATATAATTTTGAATTTTTTTAGAAACCAAGAAAGAGATCACATATAATGTGTGTACAAGATGTTTTGGGTGTCTTCTAGTGTGCAAGAGAAGTATAATGGATTCTCTTAAGTTCTTTCTTATTCTCAAGGTATGGTATAAGGTTGTGATGTTGTCGTAAGGTTGTGATGTCAACGTATGCTCTACTATGAAGTTGTGATGTTGTCATGATGTTGTTGTGATGTTTCTGTGAGGTTGTTCAGGTTTATATGTGGACCCATGTGGACCTAGGATCTCTATGTGGACCCAGTTTGTGAGGCTAATATTTTGGAGATTTTGGCACATGATTGGCACAAGTTTTTGTGGTTGTTGGGTTCTATATGTGGACCTAATATATCTATGTGGACCCAATTTTATGATGATGGTGTATCAATGATAGTGACAAAGATAGTGATAGTGACAGTGATTGTGATAGGTTGATTCTTTTATATACATATTTGAGGGTGGAAGGAAGGAGTGAGGAAAGGGGGTTGGAGCCTCCTTCTAGTTGGAACTAGAGAATCTAGAGAGTTGTAGCTTCCTTCAGGATGGTGCCTCTAAATCAGGGGGTTGGTGCCTCCTTCCAGTTGGACCTGGAGAATCTTGGAAGTTGTAGCTTCCTATTAATGTAATATTTTTATTATATAAGAAAAACATTTTTGGATTTCCACATAAATCTATTGTGCACTGTGTATTTGTTATTTTGTTCTTTACTGTATATTGAGATGCATTTATTTGATTGAAAATTTAAAGTTTTAAAAGGTGATAAATTATAATTGATATTGATTCACCCCTTTCCCAGTATCAACAATTGGTATCATAGTGGATTACCTTCATAACAGTCTAATCATTGGAAGAAAGATCGTGAGCAAAAATGGAAGGCCACATTCCAAATGGGATTCCACCATTTGATGGAAACAATTATGCATATTGGAGAAACATAATTCAAACTTACTTGATATCTTTAGGAGTGTATATATGGCTCTTAGTTGTCAATGTCTATAAAGTTATGAAAAATACTTGAACTGACCCAGATGAGAAGAAATTAATGAGATGTAATTAAAAGGCTAGGCATGTTATCATAAGTGTATTTACACCAATTTTTTCTAGCAAGGTGATGGGTTGTGGCACAACCAAAGAGGTTTTGGATAAGCTTCAAAATATTTATGAAGGTGATCGTAAATTCAAGTAGGTCAAGCTTCAACGACACAGAGAACAATTAGAAAATTTGAAAATGAATGAAAAAGAAGATATCACAACCTATTTACTCATAGTATATGGAGTTGTCAATTCCATCAGCAGATTAGGAGAAAAATTCAAAGAATGTTTGGTTGTACAAAAAGTGTTGATATCACTTACCTTGAGATATGATGCAAAGGCCTCAGCCATTGAAGAAACTAGTGATTTGACCAAAATGATAATGGATGAACTACATGGGACCCTCATAACATATGAAATGAGAACATATATAGAAAATGGACAGCCAAACAGAGAAGCAACTTTTAAATCTGCGAAGAAAACAAGGAACAAATAACACAAGGTAAAAGAAAAAACAAGTGTTGAATCGGATGAAGAAGAAACATATTCTATAAGGAGGTTCAAGAGGGGAACTGGTAATACAAAGGTAAGTTACCTTTTGAATGCTTCAATTGTGGTAGAATAGGACACTATGCTAAGAATTTTCCTTTTGAAGAAAATAAAATATTCCACAAGAAAAAGAGTATTTACTCCAAGGAGGACAACAGTTCTTCATATGAAAGCGATGGAGAAGAAAGGGAATTTCTCTTCATAACTCAAAATGATGACCACAAAAATTTTGAAATAGATGAAATCAATTATGAATAAGATTCTGATGCAGAGACAGAAGAAAAAAACATAGAATATTCCTGGGGAAGCAAAGACATCACAAAAAGTGAATAGGAAGATGAAGAAAATCTTGAAAAATTGAAGCACGTTGCAGAAGAAAATATCAAAATCAGAAACAAAAATAGAGAGTTAAAAATGAATTGAAAAATTGTGAAGAAGAGAATCATGAGCTTGAAAATACAAATGAAAAATTCAAGGAGTAGTTATATAAATCCAAGAAGACTGGAGATTATGAGAAATTAAAAGAATAATTAGATCACATAAGAAAAGAGATGATTTTGACAACGAAAAAGTTGAATTACTACAAGAAATTTGAAATAAGTACTGAAAATTTAGATGAAATTCTTAGAAAATCGAGATCACCTATTGATAAGACATGACTTGGATATGATAATAGTTTGAAGACAAGAGACAGATAAAATAGACAGGGAAGATGAAGGAAATTCTAGAAACTATGCAAATTCCTTAAGAAGTGGAATCGGCAAACAAAAGGGAGTTGAAGAACAACAAGAACATGACACCTCCATCTAGAAAAAAAAATCATAATTCAGAAGAGGTGAGATACCAAGAAGATCCTTTTCTAATAGGTATGAGAGTATTTTTTTTGGTCATTGTTATTCTTGTAAAAACTTTGGACACAAAGCAATTCACTGTAAAATAAATGCAAGAAACAACTATATGAGAAACAAAAATGAATATGGATATCCAAAGGACAATCATATAAATAGTAGATCTGGAAATGATCATGGATTTGTCAAGATAAATTACAATCCATTTGATCCATTGATGGATCAAAACATTGTATGTTACAAATGTAATAATCTTGGTCACAAAGCACGAGATTACAGAAATATGAAAGAAGATGCTCCTATCATAAAACCAGCTACAGTATGGGAAAGGAAAGAGAATCCAAACAAGGAAGATTATTGATTAGCATTGCTTTCTGAAAATAAAGAAGACGAATGGTACATAGACAGTGGGTTCTCAACACACATGACTGGGGACCAAAACAAATTCATCAATTTAAAGAAAGGAAAAAGTGGTAGTGTTGCATTTGGAAATGACTCCTCTTTAAAAATACTTGGAAAAGGTGTAGTGATCCTTGGAAGTGAAAATGTAAAAACAATAAATGCCTTACTAGTTGAATATTTGAAGCATAAGCTCCTTAGTGTTAGTAAAATATGTGATCAAGGACACAATCTTAAGTTTGATTCTCGAAGATGTGAAATCATAGAAGAAGATTCAAGAAGATTGGTTGCAACAACAACAAGAAGACCAAATAACATATACATTCTAGAAAAAGAGGAGAGAAAGAGGATTAAAGAAACACAAAAGAGCCCCAAGGAGTATAACAAGGAAGGAAAGGATAAGAAGACAAAAAAGGAAGGTGAAATACCATTGA
>JASDQU010209479.1:0-10145 GCA_032191745.1 Picea mariana
TAATTATTTTCAGGGCCTACATGTACTTCCTTTTTCAATTCACTTTGTCATCTTCAAAAATTCATTTCTCCTCAACCATGAGGATCCATGTGATGTGCCACATACCACCGGAAGAAGCATGATGTATACTATCCATTCATGGGTGTTGTATATGTATGTGCATTTTCCTTCTTGTCCAAATACCTTTATCAATCTTGCAGTCCAAAACCCATGACTAGGGTTGACATCAATGACAACAATCAATATTCCAACATATATCATGGACGCCGTGTGTTTTCTAATGCCTTTTCCCTTAATGATTTGGAGTTGGACTCCATCGGAAGCTGAGCCCATCCACATATACCATTCAAAGCTATTGGAAGACAAAGCTTCAGATTTTGTATATGAAATCTTTAACTGGGTAATGGTACCATTGCACGTCACTACCTTTGGCCACCTGCCACCTAGGATCTTAGATAGTATTGCGATAAATCTGAGCAGTATATCCGATTGGCACGTGGAAGAAGAATTTTCATATCTCATGGTTTTCGGTGCTTCTGTTCCTTCGCATGCCTTGCCATTATTCATACCCAGTAGGTTGGCTTGTCATGAGATTGCCAGAAAAATCGTAATTGGTGGCGTAAGCAACGAACTCAAGGGATATTCTAAAAAGGTATGGCCACCTTTTCCTATTCATTTAAATTCCTATTCTTTGTTAGATTTCAGCCATGTTAAAGCGGAGGCAACAACCTTGGAAGACCTGATATTGGTTCATGTCGAATTCAAGAAGCATGATCCACATAGGGTCGTAAATAACCACTTAGCCAACTGCAGGCTTAAAAGGTTTGAGCACAAAAATTCACCATTGAATGAAATTTTCCGAGGCACAAGATCTTATGTTGAGGTTTTGGCTCGTATACAAGCCCTGGCACCTGAAGAGAGGGCCGAGGGCACAAGAACATCGATGGAGTTGTCTTCCCCTAGTATTGCGGGGTGAGAATCCAATAACAATAGAGGTGCAACAAAAAGAAGTCGAAGGCTCCAAAGATTCAGCACCCAGACAAGAAGAACACTAGGAGAGGGAAGAGAAAACTGGGGGTCTGAAACTAGAAATGAAAACTCCCGATCCACCGAAAAACCCAAATCCAGTTGCCACTCCAGGCCAATCAGCTAAGAAAATCAGAAATCCCATCACATCCATTACTCCCTGACAGTCAACTCAAGGGAACATAGACGCAAGATGGATTTTCAATGAAGAATTGAGACCTATAAGGATGGAAGAGCTCGCCCCAAATGAGTTCTTTTTTGATTAAAAGAGAAAAGTTGTGGTAAAAAGAGAATTCTATCAAGAAGCAGGATCAACGACCAAAAAATTTAAGGTTTTGATCGATGGGAAAGATATGAAGAAAGAAGAATTCACGACAGAAATAGCTGGGACATTAGGGGTGTTTTCTACAACAAACCAATTTTCAGTCGGGGTTTTGAAAAATTAGCTAAAGTGAAAAAATCACCTCATCAAAACCTTAGAAGCCAAACTAGTGACAGTAGAGGAAGTTACCCAGGACCAGGCGAACACAGGAATAGAACAAGCAAGGATGGATGATAAAAAGGAAATCGAGCTGCTCAAAGCTAAGCTTTTATAAGTAGAGTTGGTAGCTCAGACTAGTCAAATACAGGTAGGCCAACAAAGAGACTTGATAGGGCAGCTATAGGTTAGATTAGAGTTCACCGAAAGCTAGGTTATAAATATCAGGATATTCCTGTCCCAGGCTATGGAGATTCAGAGCAGAGTTTCTGCAGCTCAACGAAGTTTACTTGCCAAGGTAAAGGCAATTCAGGACAACTACCTGCTTATTGATCAAGTATTGGAAAACTTATCTGTCAGAGAGAGAGAAGATGGAGCAGCTCGAGTCATATTTCAAGAGGTTGTAATAGCTACAACAAATAGGGAATCGGCAAATAGTTTCAAGTTTTCCATTTCGGAACAGACCCGAGATAATATTTTGTTGAAAGAATGGGAACGTAGCATATCAGAAGGTAAATTGCAAGCCAAGAGGGTAACTGAAAATCCTGGAATGATTGAAATTCCATCATATGTAAATCTATATAAATATACAATAGAAGGAAGGAACAAATGATGGACCTTTTTGGGTCGATTGTAATAGATATTTATCTTCCTCGAGTGTTAATACAAAGCAAATCTGAAGATTCTCGATTCCGTCACGACTGTGTTATGTGTTTGTTTCCTTGTATTTCATATTTTATTTCATTTCATATATATATCTGATGAATTCTTCACTATAATTTAGTACAATCTCTACTATAGTGAATAAATTTTAGTTTTCTATACTGTTTACCATTTTTCCTCTGTACCGGCTATCAACAGGTATAAGACCAGTAAACACTTTATATTTCTATATATATTTCACGCTTCATCAGGTTATTTCTTTATCTTTTTCTTCCTCTGTTTATGAGCGATATTCTCCCTTGATAGGAGCCTTACATGATAGACAACTTAATGTTTTTCTTACACCTCATACACATTTATTAAAATATAACTCAGTTATGCGAAAGGGCCTTTGGTTTGCACCCTATTTTCACTATCAGATCTATAAACTCTCCTTTATACGACCGAAATCGCAACATCTAAAAATTTCTTTGAGATTTTCTTATCATTTTGTTCCTTTATGACTATCCCTGTGACAAGACAACCTAATATTGAACCCGGACTAATAGATCAAACACATATTGCCTTGAATCTTTTTGATACTATTCTTAAAACAACCACTGCCTGGGTAGAACTTGAACGTTCATGGGAAGCGATTGAAAGGGACGTGAACATCCAAGAACAATTGGAAGCTAGACAACAACCTAGAAATCATCCCTAGCTTCCCTTGCCAAAGGTTGACATTTCTTCCTTCTCTACCCCTTACTCACTTTCGGATGCCTAGACACTGTACTTCCAAGCCTTAAGTACAAACTCTGGAACAACAGATACTAAGAAAAAAAATGATGTCCAACAAAATGAGAGAGAGGGATTAGGGAACAATATTGAGGAAATTGACATCCATGATGATGTTGAATATGGTTATGTTCAGGCACAACAAGACAACTATCCAGAGTTAGATGATTTTATGGAAGAAAGCAATAGGGATGGTATTGAAAATGATGATCCAAATACATCTGATAACAATATAGATGGTCTACAGTCAAATTTCAATGATGATGAAGATGATGCAAGTCAAGATGAAGATGATGATAATATTAAATACTTGAATGAACATATGAACATTAACAATGATACATTGAATGACTTTGTTGCATAAAATAATGTTAATGGCCAAGACTTCTAAATTTTTAGAATTATTTGTAATCCATGTTTTAAAAATGTAGATTCTTATGGTCCAAACATTGAAATTCTTCAGTATTATTTGTGTTGATACAAATTATCTATTGAAATATCCTTAAAGTGTTCAATATTTTCTATGAATTGTTGGGAAAAAAATAGGATTACTTGGATAAGAGTTAGCATGGTTATTGTTCATTTATTGGTTGATAATGGTTTACAGGTTTTGTCAGGTTATTGGTTAGACCCAGACTAAAATAGGATGAAGAACCTATTCAATAACAATACAATAAATATGAAATTAAAAAAAAATATAATTACATATATTGTATATGCAAAACAATGTAAATCAAAACAATTAGGCTAAACATATCTAGAGTTTGTTCATTAATTTGTATTTTAAAAAAAATTGAATAATTCTACTAAGCATAATCCTAAGAACTTAACCTTTATACCATATAACCCATAACCCCTTGAAACATGGACGATCTCAAAGATTATGTGGTGACATAAGACATCGTTGAGTCTTGAAACTCTCCCATACCATCAAGGAATGTGTCTAGTATAACCCAGTCAAATTTTGATTCATACAGACACAACTTGAAGGAATTTCAACGTTTGCCTCATTCACTGCTAACCATGTAGGGTCAATGGATACCATTAAGCCCTTCACTTGATATAATCATTAAGACATTAACCATTAAAACACTTACATGTTGGACCCTATAATGTTATTTTGATATGTCTCAACTTAATAGAATCATGGTTTAATCATCTCAAAGAATTCCACAAGAAAAGGAAAAATACATGGAAATTGATATCTTCATTAGGTTTTGTTGTAAAGATGGGTATGTCGGGTTTGATCTTTGTTGCCATGGATGGAAAAATTTGGTCATGATGAATATGATGATGATGAAAATAGAAATGAAAACCATGATGATGGAGATGATGAAGAGAATGATCTCCTTGAGTCCTAAAACCTTCCCATACCGTCAAGGAATGCGCCTAGTCTAAACATGTAAAATTTTAACGCATACAATCACATTTTGAAGAAATTTCAACATTGGTCCCATTCATTGCTCACTCTCCCAGGTCGGTGAATGACATTGGTGATGGGAATGTTGGAAGTTCCAAGACATTTCAAGAGAGTTATGACATGCATGATTAACATTGATGAAAATGTGGATGATATCTAAGAATTTGTTGGGAGATCAGACATACTTGAGTCTTGAAACCCTCCCATACTGTCAAGGCATGTGTCTGGTCTAAACATGTCAAATTTCAATGCATACAGTCACATTTCAAAGAAATTTCAACATTGGCCCCATTCACTTCTCACTGTGTGGGGTTGGTGGATGACATTGGTGAAGGGCATCTCAAAAGTTACAAGACATATCAAGAGAGTTCTGAAAAATATTCTATAGAAGGGAATGATGAATGATGACAATGAGAGCGACGTGCATGATGAAAATTGATGCAAATTTGGAGGATCTCAAAGGTTATGTATTGGGGAAATTAGACATACCTAAGTCTTGAAACCCTCCCATATCGTCAAGGCACGTGTCTAGTCTAACCATGTCAAATTTCAATAAATACAGGAAACAATTGAAGAAATTTCAACGTTGTCCCCATTCACTAATCATTGTGTAGGGTCGATGGATATCATTAAGACATTTCCCAGATATAATCCCTAAGAAATTAAACATTAAACTACCTAACCCCTAAGCCCCAAATCCCTTATCACTTGACCCTTAATCCCTTAAAATATAACCCCTAATCCCTTAATTCTTAATCCTTAGACCCCAAATCGACAAATCCCCTAATCCTCAAAACCCCTATCCACATAACCCCCAACAACTCAAAATATTGAATATTTAGGCACAATAGGCATTAAATTGGAGCCAAATAGGAATCCAGACTAGAAGCTAAAAATGAAGCTAATTTGGATATTAACTAGGAATATAAACTGGAAGCTAAAGTAGAATCTAAATGAGAAGCTATACTTGAAGCTAAACTGAAAGCTACACTTGGTGCTAATTTAGGTGCTAAGTTAGGTTCCAAATTAGGCGCTAAATTAGGTGTGAATAAATCCTAATTTAGTGTTGATTGGTGTTGCTCATCACAAGTAACACCCAAAATAGTGCCATCCTGATAAATAACGTTGACTTTTGTGAAAAAGTGGAGAAAAATACATTAAAAAAGGAAATGGAAGAAAACAAGGGAGCTAAAAAGGAAGCTAATCACATGGATTTGTTGTAGTGTTATGAAGCAAGCCCCTTAAGAGGGTTACATCAAGGGACTCTCTTTCAATCCCGAATCTTCCCCTCTATCGCACCTCCAATTTATGGATGACACCTTGCTACTAGGTATACCCAGAATGAAGGAAGCTAGAGCGCTCAAGAGGCTCTTAGATATTTTCATGAAAGCATTAGGAATGCAACTTAATCTCGAAAAATCCAAAAAAATCCTTTTTAACACCCAAATCATAATCCATTGATGTATTTCTAGAATTTTTGGTCTTCAAAGAGCTTCTTTTCCCTCAAAATATATTTGGGCTCCTCTCCTAGACAAGGCCCTTTGCAATCCTCATTTGCAAGAGATCGTCCCTAAAAATACTAACCTCTTGATTGTTGGACTCACATATTCCTAACTCTTCCAGGTACAATTATTCTAATAAAATCAGTTCTAATGCTATGTTGATCTACATGTTTTATTTCCTTGAAATGTTGGTGCACATCCTGTAGAAAATCAAAACAATTTAGAGGAATTTCTTGTGGGGAGGGACCAAAAGAGAGAAGAAATGGGATTTAGTATCTTGGGAAAATCTATGTGTCCCAAAATCTCAACCGAGTCAAGGCCTGAAAGACCCCCTCAAAATGGGTTAGGAATTACCGACAAAAACTTTCTAGATATGGCTCAAAAACCTTGAGTCACTTTGGGATAAAATATGGTAGGATAAATATGCTAGGAAAATCCCCCCAAAGGAGTGGATCATATTAGAAGGAACCCGACAAGGATTGTTGATGTCGAATTATGCCTAGATGAATAGAGACCTAGTGCTAAAGTATATCTTCAAGAAAATTCACAATGTCAATTTAGCCATATTTTGGAAAAACGTGTGGGAGAAGACACCAACACTTAGGTTAGAAAAATCACTCCTCCAAATCCAAGGGAATATGCTCATGCCAGGATGGATGGAGGTCTCCCAATATTGGAAGGAGACTCATTGATTGGATAATGGGATAGAATGAACCTAAAGAAACCTATAAGAATGGCCAATTGATTGGGAGGAGACATCTTTCCAGACCATGGAATCTTCTCCCAGAAATCACCCTTTCCCAATCCACAAGGGCCAAGATATTATACATTGGGGAAAAAAGGGAGACGAGAGTTTCATAGTTAAAGAAGAATATAGGGAAGCTATGGAGACCCTCAATTAGATCAAAATTCCATTTTGGAACAAAGTTTGGGATTCTCTCCACTGGTCCAAAATCGCCACCTTTTTATTATTAGTGGTAAATAAAATGACTTTAACCTAAGATAGACTCATAAAGAGAGGTTTTATAGGACCTTCGATTTACCTAAAGTGCTTCCAGGAGAGGGGTAACCTAAACCATATTCTAAATTATTATAGAGGGACCTTGTATCCTTATGATCGAGGAGGCCTACTATTCCAAACTATGGAAAAAAAAACCTGAAATAATCAAAACTTTAGAAGGTTAGAGAGAGAATATTTACCAAAACCTAATTCTAAATTGCGTATGAAACTTTTTCTTAAGAATTCTATTTCAGAAAATTTGGAAGGATCAAAATAAAATAATCTTCCAGCACCAGTACATTGTCCATTCAAACCATATTTGGCAAGGAATTCTCCATAAAATATTGAAACCATAGCCATGGTCCCCTGGAAGAAGGAAAAATAGCTTGTAACTGGGAAAGAAAGAGAGATTTTTAAAAATGTGAACCTCCATCAAAGTTATCTCCTTATACATCCATCAATCACCCTCTCCTAGAAAGAATATAAGGGAGATATGGGAGCCCCACCCTATCGGGTTTTCTTAAATTGAACTTTGACGGGACGTCAAAAGGAAATCCCATCCCAACAGAAGCTCGAGGCCTTTTTCGAGATTCCTCGGGCCAAATAATAAGTCTCTTTCACTCTAGTATTTGGAATAATATAAATAACGGGGCCAAGATAATGGGAATTCTCTCTGGTTTGAAAATGGATGTTGAATTCTAGTACACATTGCTTATAGTATAATGGGATTCCTAAATCCTTATCTCAACACTAAGGAAAATCATTAATAGATTGTGGCCAGACCGAGTATCAATGAATTTTCAACTGTTGTTTGGGATATTCAAGGTGGCTCAAACTATGTGTGGCACCTCATCCTTAATACCTAGCCATGTTAGATGTAAGGCCAATTCATTGGCATATTTATTCACTAATTTGGTGGTGGGTAAATCACATATGGAAACTCGTAGGATTTTGGGGGAGGTAGGATGAAGAGAATTCCAAGAAAACTTAACATTTTTAAATTAGGTGGACAAGCCTCAACCTCATACAGATATAGGTGTGGATACCAAAGACTCCTTAGTGGGTCTATATGAGACTCCTTATCCGGTACACATGGAGTTGGTCCAATATAAATGACTTCAAATCATATAGGTAGACAATTATTGTTGTGAAACGACCTTTGAGATAATGAAACTATGGATTCAATACTATTGGCACACAATTGTAAGACCTAGGTTCAGTTTATTCTACCAAAAAAATGTATCAACACTGTCCCTTTTGGCATCACCTGCATGCAAGTGAAGTCTCACCCGAGGCATCTATTGGGGCTGCAGGAACCAAGTTTCTACAAGGATGAGGGGATGGGAGGTTATCATCATATTCATTCCTACTTATGTACCTTGTGTGCCATATTATTTATCTCTTTTCCATTGATTAATTATTAAACTTTAATTATGCAACACCCTTATGACACAGATTGCAACATAATATATTCATTGTAACATTCATAATTAATGCGCATCAACCATGTAATAAACATATCTATCTCAAGTTATGCATAAATAAAAAATTCATGGACAATCACATAAAAAGACATTTAGTCACATGATTTAATGTGGTTTACCCAAATCTTGGGGTACGTCCACAACAACTGGATTCTTTTTTATTCTTTGTGCAATCATCTTAGGTTTGCACACTACACTTACAATAGAGACTTCATGATGTATTTACCCATCTTTCCTAGATTTTCTATAGTGCAAGCCTCTCTCTGAAAAACCTCCCCAAACCTTAATACAAATACTCTTTCTCATTCTCATTCTATTCTCTCAACCTCAATCTATCATCAGATCAATGTTCAACAACCTCGACTTTAACAACCGATTCTACCCAATCCATTACATATTTATACATATAATTTAAGGCTCAAAACCCTACTCGATTATCCCAAAACCCTATGAAAACTCATGATGACTCATTTCATCTCATGACAACTCATTGTACAGGTGATATTTTCATGTCTTTCCACTTTCATTCTAGTTTTACATTCCCGATTGCAATTCTTCCTTCTTTTTCATGTCTATCTACTTTTGCATGCCTAAATGTTCTCCTTCCTTCTTTTGTGCACACCCTCAAGACTTAGTTCTTTTAATTTCTATTCCAATAGGCCCCCAAAACTCACCTATGTCTCTTCCCAAGCAACTTGATCTTGTTGTGTCACACCCCTCCATGCTTCCATTAACTTTTGGAGGGTTTCCTTTATTGTCACAACTTATTTCTTTACCTCTGCTTCTTGTTCCAAAATCTACTCTACAACCTGCATAGTTAGGGTCATGATTTTCTCCTCGCTATCATGTGTCTCTTATTTTACTCTTCTCTGTGCAACTCCCAATTCCCCTATTATCCTTAGTGCTTCGTCCTGCATGGGTACTAATAATTTTTGGATAATCTTCTATTGTTCCCTTATCTATTCTATTTCATTGTATGAATGCCTATTTTCCAAGATGGCCATCATGCGCTTAGTTGGTGACAACATACTTATGTTCTCCAAATCCTTCTCTTCCTTTTCTTGTGCATCCCTTAATCTAACTTCCACAACCTTCATCTCTGGATCCTCGATCATATTTTTCCAAATTTGCATTCTTTCCTCACATAGCTTCATGCACTCCTCATCCAGACTCTTAATACTTAATACTAAGGTCATACAAATTCTTTCTCTTTGTGCCTTTTCCTCGGGTAGTTTCCTTGCTGTGGTATGTGATTCCAAGTCTTTGATCCTAGTGTGGAAGCCTTTAACAAATTCCATGACTATTGAGACTTGTTCTTCAAGAGTGGATTCTACCACCATCGACATTTCTAGAATATCTTTAAAGAGTTTATGAATGTCCTTTTGTATTCTCTCTTCCTTCTTCTCAACCTCATCCTTCTCCGTTAATATTCTATCAACCTTTTTCTCAACCTCAATCTTCTCCTTTAATATCATTTCAACATTTTCCTCAGTCACACTCTTCTACTGTAAAGATTTGTATAATCTTGTTGCAGCTCTATATTAGTCACCAGGTCTATTATAATAGCAGAAAAAAAAATATTACAGTGAATACTAGCGGAATAACAACAGAGAAAAAAAATATAACAACGAAACAACAAAATATGGAACCACAACACCAAAATAATACCTTTGTCAATAGGAAGGAATGTTCACTTGCCTCTTTGATGGGGAAACCTCCAATAGAGAATATCTCTATTACAATAATTCTCAACAAAAATCCCTCTCATACCTTCTACTTTTATTTATACTAATTCTAT
>JASDQU010209479.1:17915-27979 GCA_032191745.1 Picea mariana
ATAAGCATTAGATCCTCCTCTGGATTCTTTTGAGTCCCTATGTTTATGCAATGGTCTAGGGTCTGTATGAGTCTTGGGTTTTTATCTTCTCTTTATCCAGTTTATGCTTTGAAAAACAAAAAAAAATATTTTACTTCTATTTTTCTTGTTTAAGCATTTCAAAAAGTCAAGAAAAGATTGCATTCATGCATTTAGTTTGGTAATCGTAGCCTAGGTTGTATTTTTACAAAAATAAAAAGAGTTTATGTCTCAATGTTCCTTCTTAATTGTTTTCCTGAAAATTTAGTAATTTTTCATTATAAAATGAAAATATTTTTTAAGAAACTTTTGGTTATAGGATATTGGAATATTGTTTTGAAAAGTTGACATTCACAAAGATTCTACAAGCCTTTGCTTTAAATTTGAAGTATCTAATTTGATTTTTCATAAATGCTCTAAACTTTTCTTTTCTTTCATGTCTTACAAACACCACAAGTTGAATGCTCATATATTTTGAGTAAATCAAGCCCCATAAAATCAATGATTAACTTAAAATCTATTAGAATTTTTGTTTGTAAGGTTCACCAACTAGTCTAGGCTTTAGGGTCTTGAAATAGGTGTGAAGAGGAAACTCTTCAAGGCCATCTAAAAAAAACATTGGATTCTATGATAGGGAGTGTCTAAATTCCAACATTATAAGAGTTAGCCAAGACCCCCCTCTAACATAGGGTATAAACATGAGGTCGTGTAAGGAAAGGTAGAGGATATAACCCCTCCAAATCCAGACCAAGCGTAGTGAGGATTGTATATTGAGGGTCTTTCCTGGGAATCACAATGATCACATTTGAATATGGAACGTCGCAGACCTTGAATCCGTGTGATATCTTCAGTTATCTTTGATACCAATTTCCTTCAGTACCCTTTAAGGGATTCAAAATTTGTTATCCTACTGATTATGATCAACCTGACTATCAATTGTACCTACCTGGTGACTGACTGCGAGATGGAAACCTAGTTGTCAATTTTTATGGACTTACATAGATGACTGTGGGGTATACCACAATACCTAGGGAAGACCTAGGATCACACTTTTCATAGTATACCCAGAGGGTGTTTCCATGTTCAAGCTACACTTGCACAAGTAAGTTTCTCTAGTGTTGATTTCCATTACTGTTCTTCCTACTAGTTAGTTTCTTGCTTGATTTTCCTTTAGGAAATTTTAGTGTGTGATCTGTGTTTTACACTAGCCAAACCTTATATTGTTATTTGATCATTTCACAAATTAGAAGATCAATAGGTCAGTCATTCACATAGGATTCAAGGCCTGTCACCGGTTACTTTGGAGCTACCTCCACCACCGTTGAGGTGTAGGCTAGATCAAGAAGGATCGTTCGAAGCTACCAAGACACATAAAAATATACCCAAGTGATCTCTGAGAGAATACTTTCTCGGACCAGAGGAATCCATTGTTTTTTACCTCGAGACCAAAGTTTTGAGGCCAACAAATCCTCTAATCACTAAATTATTGACGTTGCTTCTAATTCAGATTGTCCCTCCCAAGTAGACTTCTCCTGAACAACAGTTTGTTCGATAAGTGACTAATGCTAATTCATCAAGGAGTCCTCGTACTCCCATCACGACTGTTGCAGGAGGGGGCATTGTACCTCCTCTCCCACCTCCGTCTGTCAGGAACATGACTATACTGACACCCACTACTTCAAGAAGTGCTTTGATTCCTTCGACATTGTCGACCATTGTTCCCTTCATTCAGAACATGTCGAGCACTCCCTTTTCATATGGGATTCCTAGTTTTGAATCTAACTTAGTTCACACATAATCTATTCTGCATACCATTGGTTTTGGGGAAGGGAGCTCTAATTCTCCCTTGCAAGGATCCACCATGGACACCCTTGCCCCATTCAATGCTATTTCTTATGGTGGGGGTCACATATCTCTTATATCCCCTTTGCTCGGTGGCATGTTTCAACAAACAATTGACACTAATACCAACTATAGTTTGTTTAGTGGAGGAATCTAGGTACCTTCATCCTACACAACCCTGGTGGGATCAATGTTGTTTTGTTTGTTTGGTATGTTTGGAAATAACTCTTTTACTTCATCTTCTTTGTCGATTGGGGGAAACCCCTTCTTTGGTCAATACAACCCTTCACAAGGTTTCATTCCTTCACATGGAGCAATGAAAAGAGTTTACTCCTTGCAAGGTATTGGAAATTCTTGGAAGGGATTGTTTCCCTCGCAAGGGATGTCAATCGGGGGAAACCCCTCCCACACTATGTGGAACCCTGGGCAAGGTTAAGTACTTATGCTAGGAGGGTTGGCTAGGCACATCCCCAACCAAGGTCTGTGGAACATTGTACAGAGATAAATTCCTGATCAAGCCATCAAATCTAACTTCATGAATCAACCAATGCTACATCATTAGATGCAAGTCCTTTTCACTATATAGACCATCATGGCATCTAACAAAAATCTATCCAGCAGTCAAACGTTTCCTGGAAACTTGGTGCCAACCAAAATCTAGGCCCCTCTTTTCATGTAAATACTACGCAACCAAGACTACCTTTTCTGGCAACTCTACATTTGCCAGAATTGTCAAGATTGTCAGATGACCCAATTTTTCATGATCCATGTCGGCCCCCCATGCTGACTAAGTTTCCTTCCGACATCCCTAAGTTCAAGGGAAATCCTAGTGAATATCTAGATGATCACTTGACAACTTTTCACTTGTAGTGCTCATCCAACTCCTTGAAGGATGACTCCATTCAATTGCACTTATTTCAACGCATTCTTATAGTGGGTGCAGTGAATTGGTATATCGAGCTCGACAACTTGAAGTATTATTACTTTAATGACCTAGCTATGGTTTTCTTGAACCATTACCAGTTTCGAGTGAGATACGATGTCAACACTGAGTTGTTGGCCAACTTCGAGCAGATGGAAGTTGACCACATCTTGGATCACATTCGAGAATGGCGACGATGAAAGAGTTGATTAAATCGAAGGTCCCTCCTACATTATTTATCGAGTGGTTCTTAAAGTATTTGGTTCTTTGCGTGTCCAAAGACATAGTGACGTCCATGGTGTTTTCCATAGAAGAGGCTATTATGAGATCCCAATAGTTGAAACTGATTTACTCTCAGTCCAACATGTTATATGATATCTTACCTGATGCACCACAGTCAACTCTCGACAAATATAAACAAAAGTATGGGCATCATGCTGATTGCATAGTAGGCTCAACACAGAGCAAGTCCATGGATATATTGTCTAATAAATTACAACAATTATTGATTCAACAAACTTTGTCCATCCAAACTCCTAGTTCAGCTGCCTCCATAACCCAGACTTCAGATGTACACAGTGTGCAATCGACAACTCCCAAGGCTAACCAACAAACCGATGGAAAGAAGAAATAGAAAAACAAGAAGGGTAAGTGGGATAAGAAGGCTGCAAATATTGTTGGCAAGGTAAAAAATGAAAATAGAAAGGTGAATTTTCCATGTAAACTTTTCACGGATGACCACTTGAATCACCTATGCCCTCAGCTTGTGAAATCCCAGAATCTAGTGGCACAACAACAACTTGTTGTGTTGATGAACCATTTTCCACAAGGACAAAACATGGCTCAAGCTTATGCATCCATGAGCGCGGCTGGGGGAAGTCAGGGACCCCCCGTGCCTAATCCAAACAACTTGGCCGCAAACATTTATATGGTCAAAGAAGAAGCTCATTTATCGACTTGGTCTTGTGACTATGGAATGCAGAATCTATTGACAAGGGAAAATAGGCCTCCAACCCATTAGATCATCTTTAAATTGAGAATACAGTGAGAGAAACAATGGCTCACATCCCTAATGGAGCTTTCAAAAATGATTCTCAGAATACAAATGTGAAGGTTGCTCACAATTACTCCATCATGGAGGATATGGTGCAGACTGCTTGTGTTATGTCTGCTATGAGGTTCTCCAGAGTAGCGCCTTGCAGAGAAAAGCTTTGTTGTCTGACTTGGGAGCGATTGAGCCCAATAACTCAGGAATGATAGTTTTTTATCCTACTGACCATAAAACTCATCTTCCTCACCATGTTTCCTTTCAGATAGTAGTGGCGTACACCATGAAATCATTGGCATGGAACATTTTATGTATGGTGGTTGATGAGGGTACCTCGACTTGTGTGATGTCATTGGCATGTTGGAAGGCCATTGAACAACCTAAGTTGGCTCTGTCTCCTATGCTACTTACTGTTTTTGATGGTCGATCATTCAGATCACATAGTATAATTCCCTCTTTCCCTGTGCAGTTAGAGGGTAAAACTGTTTTCGTTGAGGTTGAAGTAGTCGATGCACCCCTCGACTACAATATTGTTTTAGGGTGGAGTTGGACCTACATAATGAATGTGGTTGTAGCCACCATTTTTTGGGTTTTATGATTTCCTCACAAAGGTTGGATTATAACTAGGGATGATTTTAAGGATGGAAATTTATTTTAAAATGTAGAAACCTTGGCGAATCTTACTAATCCTTCATATGCCAACTATAAAATGTTTGGTGATATTTTTGTAAAAATGTTCAAATTTCTAAGGATTTTATATAGTTTGCATAAAATTTTGGCGATTTTTAAGGTAAAATAATTTTATCCTATAGAATTTGGGCGAATCATTTTTAGAAGAGAGAATCTTGTTTTGGTAAAAACCATGAAAAATTAGCCCCTAAAATCATCCTTGATTATAACCATTTCCTAGTTGTACTTTTCTGACCCTGACCCTTCATCGGGGGCATTCACGGTCCCAATGATTGATAACCTGCAACCATGCACTATCAAATTAGGTTTCATATTTTTTCTATCTTTGATGGGAACTTTTTATTGTTTTTTGCCTTCCAATGATGTTAGGTTTATTTCATCTCTGCCCGTCCAGCCGAAGGCTGCAATTTTTTAAGTGACGTCTTTCAAAATGAGTTACTTTGAAGACCCATAAACTTTATGTTCCCCATCGAATTTGATGGAAGGGGTATGGAACCTTAGCATGTCCATTCCCTCATCCGCTATTGAGGTTGTGTACAAAATTATCTAGCAAGCCTTGACCAACCCTGCTCTACCTCCACCACAAGAGATAGATATTGTTATCAAGCCTATTTGGGCTCAAGAATCTCTCACTTATCATGAACCTTTGTAATTAGTCTTTCCCTATGATGAGAATATCCTAGAGGAAATGTCTGGGACATAAAGACCTTGGGATGATCTTCATCATAGATATTACTTCTTACCCAAGCTCAGGAGAATAAAGGTAGGGGAGTTTGTTACGACCATGAATGGAGATAACACTTGTCCTATTCAAATTTTGGCTATGCACAAAATATATAGTGAGGGAAACATGACAAGTATTGCTGAGACAATTGCTATCGATATCTCCAAAACCCCCGATGTTGTGGAAAATGTCTTCATCGGAGCGGATTGATTCCCTAAAGAATTTCAAATCTACAGAGAATTGTTTAAAGAATTCCACGATGTTTTGCCTGGTCTTATGGGGAGATGTTAGGAATCAACCCACAAATTGTTGAACATGAAATCATGACTTATCCTGATGTTAAACTTGTTTGATAGAATCTTCGCCCAGTCAATCCTCACAAAGTAGCAACACTAAAGACCGAAGTAGAGAATCTCCTCAAAGACGGTTTCATCTACCCCATGCAATTGACGGAATGGGTATCAAACCATGTTCCTGTCAAAAAAAAGGAATGCACGATCTACATATGTATGTATTTCTGCGACTAGAACAAAGCTTGCCCAAAAGACAATTTTCCAACCCCATTGACTGACTAGATCATTGATGAATGTGCGGGCTGCGAGGTCTTTTCTTTCATGGACAATTTTTTTGGGTATAATCAAATTCAAATCAAGCTTGAGGACCAAATAAAACAATGTTTATTTGTCCTTGGGGTACATTCACATATCGAAAAATGCCTTTTGTCTTGAAGAATTCTAGAGCCACTTTTCAGCAGGCCATGTCATTTTCTTCTCACGAACTCAAACACATAGTCGATGTGTACCTGGATGATCTAAAATCACCTTCTCGCAATATATCTGATCATCCCTCCCATTTATGACTAATGTTTGAAAGGTGTCACTACTATCAGATTTGCTTGAATCCAAATAAGTGTAGTTTTTATGTGACATTGAGTTGTTTATTAGGTTTCATAGTGTCAAAAAAAGGGTTCATGTTAGATCCTCTAAATGTTGAGGAAATATTCCAATTGCCCCCCCCATGAACAATTCCCCATATTTAGAGTCTACAAGGGAAATAATTTTTTCTCTGACATTTTGTTGCTAATTATGTTGAGATTACGAAAGGGTTCATGCATATTTTGAAAAAAGGGGTCCCATTTTGTTTGGATGATTCCTCTTAACGCTCTTTTGATGCTTTGAAATGTTCCCTAATGTCTTTCCCTCTGCTTAGTCCTCCTGATTATGGAAAGGATTTCTTGTTATATTTGGTTTCTACAGAATCTACAATCAACATGGTCTTGGTCCAAGAGGATGACGCACTCTAAGAGAACATTATCTATTATCTTAGCCAAGGCCTAGTTGGACCAGAACTCAACTACTTACATGTCGATAAACTCTCTTTGGTAGATATTCACGCTATCCAATGGTTCCGTCACTATATATTAATTCACAAGACCACTTTCATTGCCGTCATCAATCCCTTTCAATATGTGTTAATGTGATGAGTCATCAGTGAAACAATGAGTCGATAGATAGTTATCCTATAAGAGTTTGACTTCGATTTTTCTTCGGAGAAATCTAATAAGTCCTTGGATTTTGTTGAGTTAATATCAAAACTTCTGGTCGAAAGTGGTGATATTTCACCCAAAGAGTCACCAATTAAAAAAGATACATTTCTAATCGCATCTTCGGACCCATGGTATGGAGATATGCTTGTATATATTCAAACTTTGAGTTCCCTACCTCTACTTCTCATGATGAGCGTCGACGAATAAGAAACCAAGCACAAAACTATCTAATCCTCGATGACACTTTGTATCGTTGAGGGGTATATTGCATTCTTTGACGATGTCTTACTCAAGAAGAAGTAGATCTTGTTTTCAATGACTGGCACACAGGAGCATGTGGCGTTCATCAATCTAGATCGACAACAACCCAAAATATTTTCACATTGGATACTTTTGGCCCTCGTTAATCAAATATTGTGTTGATATGATCAAGAAGTGTCACTCGTGCCATGTCTTCTGTCAGAAGATGCAGGCACACCCAAATTCTATGTTCCTAGTTATTTCTATCAACCCCTTCACCAAGTGGGAGTTTGAGTTCACTACATGTCACCTGGCTTCTGCTAGGGGGCATTTCTATATCATCATAGCAATAAACTAATTTACTAATTGGGTCAAAGCTATGCTGACATTTAACAATGACGGGGAAACTCCTGCCATTTTTTTTTCAACTAGATAGTAGCTAGATTCGGTATCCCGAAGGATATTGTCACTGACCACGGTAGTCACTTCCAGAACAAAATGATATCCAAATTAAAATCAAATCTTGGGTTTAAAAAAGAGCATTTGTCAATGTATTACCCACAAGTGAATGGTCAAGTAGAAGTTGTGAATAAGTCTCTCAAGACTGTTATTTAGTGAACGATTAATCCAGTCAAGTCAAATTGGCATTTGATGGTATATTCAACACTTTGGGCTTATCAAAATTCTAGAAATACTACTACCAATTTTTCACCTTTTCAACTCATCTATGGGCTGGAGGCAATATTTTCCATTCAATATCAAATCCATTCTCTGAAGTTGGCAGTGAAACTACTTCCCGACACTACACCGCTTGAGGAAAGTATTTTATATCTTGAGAAGCTCAATGAGAAGCATCGAGATGTAGCCTTGGCTCATGAGGCTCATAAAGAACGATTCAATTGTCAATATGATCGACCTTTCTACCCTCAGATTTTCTTCGAAGGCGATCTTGTCCTGGTCTATGACCAAGACAAAGATCCTTTGGGGGAAGGCAAGTTCAAACCCATGTGGTTCATTCCTTTCATTGTGAAATAGGTATTAGAAAAGGGTTCATACCATCTGGTTGATTTCGAGGGTAATTCCTTAGCAGATCCTAGAAATGGGATCTACCTTAAGAATCATTACAATTAGGTCAGTCGCTTGAGTGTGATTTCTTGTATATACATATAGTTTTTTTTTAATACATTTTTTTCCTTTTTGTTTTGTGGGTGTGCAGCTATTTATGTTTTCTTTTTCATTGTGGCAGATGTCAAGTGAATCTTAATTCTAAGTTGGGTTTACAAACGACACTAAACGACACACTCAGAGGATTGCTTCTGTAACTTGAGTGATTTTTACACCTGGTGGCCAATTGCTATCTTCTGGAGGTATTTGTCTAGGAAAAACAACCAATAATGTTTTTGAGTACAGTGAAGTGATAAAATTACTATGTGATTCCTTGTCACATGGTATTTCTCTCCTTTGGATTTATTTATATGCTCAACTGGTCATGTCCCAGTTAAATTTGGTTTACCATGTTTACGATCCCACTCTTCACTAACGATTCCTTAGGGTACGTCTCTTAGAACGATATTTTGATTATATTACTTATGATCATGTTCCTAGGAAATCTAACAAACTAACTGATACATTAGCTAATCAAGTATTAGATTGGCATGTTGCTCACATGTAAAAGTAAAACACGCACATACACATGTAAATACATTTGTAAAAAATTTCATCCATAAGACAAAAAAGATGTGTATATATATATATATATATATATATATATATCCAAAAATAGTGTCATGAGTACAAAGTGGGCATTAAAGCCTAAAAAATAGCAAGTATACATTACTGGGATTAATCCCTCAAATATATAGTACAAAAGGTTCCCTTGGAACATAAGTGGTCCAACACTATCTAAGGTATAGGCCTATTGGCCCTCCTGTAGTGAACTACAACATTCACAAGATGCCGAAATAGTTGGATCCAAGTTCTGGGCACCCCCGCTACATGTGGCGGCATAGCTGGGGGAATATCCTCGATCTCTACCATGGGTGTTGCACGAGTGAGAGACATGAGGCTTTTATCTAATAACCGCAACACTCTCTCAACCTCTCCAACTGTGGGTCCTCCTATAGCTTCTTGTTCTCCTGCTCCTGTTGGTTCAGCCTCTGGTTGAGGATGAAACCTGGTCCTAGTGAAGTATGATGGTCAAAAAGGTACCACATATGTACATAACATATATTTAAGTCAGTACTCTGACATACACATAAAAATGATAATATGTAAAAATTTAAAAATTTAATAACTTTAAAAAATATGTTACCTATCTCACCACGCTCCTCGTTAGGGGGCATGGGCAAGTCAGGATATATTGAGAAACTAATTCCTGCATAGGGATAGTCCTCTATCACCAGAAACTAATGGGCCCACAAATCAAATAATTTATCATCAAATGCCTCTTGGGTTCTTTCTCCACCCTATCTAGGCAACAAAAATTCCCACCTGCACAATGTCGGAAATGAGGCAATATGTCCCTATGCTATCTCTCTCGGGCTAAGACTAGGAACTCTCAAAGAAGAAGAAAGTGCATAAAACTTTTCCAAACTTGAAGTTATTGTTTTTCCTCCTACGATAATCTGTAAGTATTTATTCATGCATGTCATCATGGTGGTACTTTAGTCAAATATGGTAGCCTCCAAACATTGAACTGCAAAATGCATATATGCATGAGAGGCCTGATGGATTGTTTCAGATCCTTTGATTTGCTCGATCATAAATAGTACAATGTGAAAGTGGAGGTTGGTGATCTTGTGAATCAACACCTCAGGACCTACTTTCTAGGTACCAACCTCACAATACATCCCGATGTAATCCTCAATGCTATACATCCCTAGAGGAAAGTTCCTCAGATTGATCAGCTCCCCTCACTAGAGAGGTCAGTCAAGAAGTAAATATCCTCTATCATTGGGTTCAGTGATCAACCCTCTTGTTGGATTACTGAGAGGGGGGGTGAATCAGTAATAGATCAATTTAATCCCTTTTAACC
>JASDQU010209480.1:10939-23720 GCA_032191745.1 Picea mariana
TATTTGGGGAAAGGAAAGTTTGCACCTTTCATATATAAACTTGGGGTGGTGAGTAACACCTTCCTCGGTAAGAGGGAGTGTTAAAAATAATCAAAAAGTGCATAGGAAAGTGTTTCTCATCACCTAGGCACCTAGGGGGTGGGAAAATGCCTAATGTGGACCCTAGTCAATTAATTCGTGTGATATGAATTAAAAGTGACTATATGAATAAAGTGAAAGGATTGAGTGAATGGACATTCCATCTCAACCACTCATCTAATCCAATCTCAACTGTTGGATTAAGAAACTCTTCATTTTCCCTCATTGAGTCGATTGGGGTAAGGAGGCGCCTCATTTTCTCTTGTTGAGATAATTTTTGGAGAGAGTTTGAGAGAGAGAGAAGTCGAGTTGACCATAGAGGAAGTTTTTTGAAGGTGGCACAAATTCCAAGACACCAAACTACAACATAGAAATCAAGGAGAAGGTACAGGGCAGTTATGGGCTGTACAATATGGATTTTTCGAGGTCATACTGTTGTTTTTCTGGCATAGAAATCAAGAAGAGGATGTTCCATTAATTATGGAGAGTTGGCATGCTTTCCTAGGCAGTCATACTATACTTTCAAGGACAGATATGTGGGCTGCTTTTTTGCACGAATTTTGAGGGAAAATGTACAAAAAAGGTCACAAAAATCAAGGAGCTCACCTATGCATTTGTATAGGAAATTTTGGAACAAATTTCTAGGAGTATTTAGCTCAGATTCTGAGGAGGAAACTTAGAATGATTTTTGAGATAAGTCTGTAATTTATTTATGAAGATATTGACTACTGTAATAAATTCTCTCTGAGCTCTAAAAATAATAAAAAGGCACTCTCTCACTGGTTTTCCCCTTGTGTGTTTTTTTAGGATCAATGTTAGACCAAAAATCTATGTGTCTATAATTTATGAGTTAGTGTGTTTTTTATATAATTATTTATTTATGCATTTAATGTTGTTCAAAATCCTCATGTTTCATTTATGAGAATATTTTATATGTTGAGTATTTGTTGTTGTCATAAAACTGGGTTTTGGGGCATTAAACTACGATTAGTCTCACTGGGTGGGGTCTGAAAATTTACAACTATGAAGATGTTCTTTGATGATGTTCTTGGGGTCGTGTCTCCTGAATATTTCCTCTCCAAAATGGTAGGAGAGAAAGATGTCTACTTTTGTCTGGGCTTGTTTGGTGTTTTCAAAGAAGTAGTTATGAATGTAAAGAGGCAATGGAGGCCACATGGATTTCTTTGATCTATATAACATTCCTTCAACCCCATGCATGATTGTTTGATAAGATACTTCCTAGAGCACCAACTTATTTGGGACGAACCTAGGAAGTAGGTGAGGTGGTTTCATTGCACCATATATCCTGATATATGTACCATGCTCTATTAGATACCAATCCCCAATTCTCCTTATAATTGTTATGGCCTTGTCGGTCATACAGAGTGGGGAGGTGAAAAAAATGAACTCATACAATGGGGAAAGAAAGTGTTCACAAATCCTCTGATAATCTATTTGGTATTTGTGTTCACAAAGCACTTTTGCAATAAATATGGATAGCGGCATCAGCGGGTAACCAACTCTATCCCATTTTTGGGTATTTGTGAGATATGCACGTTATTTCTAAAATATATGAATCCATATGGAAGCTGGGGAAGTTGCTCGGTTGTGCTTGTGTAACAACTGAAATCGCATTTTCAATATTCTCAGACAATATGTCTACCTAGTTGAATGAGGTGCCTACATCTACACATAAATAAATTAATGGCATATAGGACAAAGGAAACTATATTGCATCTGGTTCCCCATACAACCTGCACAGCATGGCTACCATATAATAGTAGTGTATTCTTAGATTAGTTGTGGGATATCGACCCTTGAGCCGATATTTGAACTATTTATCTTCTTTATACTAGGTGGGGAACAAATATTTTGGTGTGAGATCCAACTCACTAAGAAGATGACCATCTAAATTTTTGTTTTTGGCCTCAAGGTGATAACACTTGGCTAAATCATCAAGCTTGAATGAAGCTATCATCTCCTTCCTTACATTAAATATATACCTACTATCTACGTCTATGCTCTTCAAAATATATGAGATATCATCTACACAAGGGAATACCGTTGGATGTGCCACCAACCTGAAAATTCTCAATTTTCTGATGTTCTTAAATTCCTGGAGTTCACCTGGGTCCTTTTCTTCTGTAGAGAAAATTGATTTCTTGAACATGTAATAGACTTCCCCCCATTTCAAAGTCTCTCTTTTTTTATCCATAATTCCTAATATATCGTTGTATACGGTCCTAACACTTTCTGTATCTACTATTTTTTGAGAGTTGTCAGATGGTTCAACCTCTATTGGTTTCATTGTTGTTTTCTTTCCTAGTGGCATGTTTTAATCTACATACAAGATAAATTTGAAGCATGTTGTTTATTTAAAAAGAATTAATGACAACTATTCAAGACATGTTGTTCCTGTATACATAAAATATAAATCACTTGCCTAAATCGAAGGTAAATTGAGTAACTCCTCCGAGAAGTTAGGAGGAGTTAATAGTAACTCCTCCGAGTAGTTCGGAGGATTTAATAGTAACTCCTCCAAGAAGTTCAGAGGATTTAATATTAGCTCCTCCGAGAAACACTCGAAAGAGTCTCAACTAGTCTTGGGGTGTTTGGATGTTTCACAAAGAACTCCTTCGATATGCTTGAAGGAGTTACTAGTAACTCCTCCGAGAAGATCGAAGGAGTTAATAATAATTCTCCTGTGCATATCGAAGAAGTTAATAGTAACTTCTCCTATATGTTCAAAGAGTTTCTAAAACAATTTCTAGGACTTAGTTTTGCGAACATGAAGCATGGTGAGGAACATATCAACTGGCTTAGAGGAACAAGATGTGTGCTTAGAATCTACTTAGGTCAATATTATGTACCCTAGCAAAAAATGGAAGGGGGGGTTTCAATAGTCGAAATCGAGGCGAGGGTTTGGGAAAGGGTCAATTGCAAAGGAAATTCACTTGTTTTAATCTGTAGCCATGAACTAGTCAGGTTGGTGATAAGGTAAAAGAGTCTTAAATTGGTGAAGCATCAGAGTGAAGAGTCAGGGAAGAAAAGAGGAACGACCTAGGGATAAAGGTGCAAAAGAGAAACAAGAGAAAAAATATTAACATTACCTTTAAGAAAAGAAGAGAAAGGGATGAATTTGTCGGTTAATCGTTGTCACATGTAGAGGAATGAAACAGAAAAAAATTTCTCAAACAATGTTTATCCTAACTCATTTTCTCTTCGGTGACTAGCAATAATGGTCTAACCCCATTTCATTTTATATAGCCACTGATTTTATAAAGTGACATTTAATGTGGTAGGTTTACTTAGAGGATTTCTTAAAAACTCCTCCAAGCAGCTCAGAGGCTCTTAAAACAACTTCACTGAACTTGCTCGAAGACTTTAATCACAACTTTGTCGAACTTGCTCGGAGACTTTTATCGCAACTTCGTCAAACGACTTTGCTTTATCAGAGCGATTGGCAAGAACTCTTTCGATCAGCTCACAAGAGTTGAAAGGAACTCCTCCAAGCAACTTGCAAGAGTTGAAGGGAACTCCTCCGAGCAGCTCAGAAGAGTTGAAGGGAACTCCTCTGAGCAGCTCGAAAGAATTGAAATTAACTTTTCTAAAAAAAAATTAAAAATTCAACTTTGAATAATTTCTCATTTTTTTAAGTGAATCACAAGTTATCGGGAGAATCATTTGATTGACCAAAGGAGCTTATGATATTTTTATTTAGGATTCAAAATTAAGGAGGCTTCATTTTAAGGAAGTATCCAAATAGAAGGTAAAATGGAGGGGTTGTAGTGCTAGTCACAACAAATGGAGACACACTGGGTGAAGCCTTGAATCTCTGCAAAATGGCATCCATTCATAATTTTATTAGGAAAGAAACTCCATCACACAAAATCATAAGGAAAAAAAATAGGTCCCATGACTTGCATATTGAAAAGGCCAAGGTTATTCAAAGAGTGTTGAGACTTGTTAAATTTAACATATTACTTTCAAACTTATATCAAACTTTATAGTGAATGGCCGAAGGGAAGATGTAGGCAGTAAAGTACAAATGAAACATCAATAATGTCAAGAATATAAGTGTGATGCATTTCTCTGGTGTTGCTTCTCTACCAACGAGTGTCCATAGGCTTGATAGAGTCACCCTAGTGTCATAATCCTTGCTCCACTCCCAGCGAGCGTCCATATCCCCAATAGAGATACTTGCATGTCCCATGTGATTTGTAAATCCTTTACCTTTTATAATATTTCATTCTATTTTGTTTATAGATACAAGTGGATGGGGGGATTCCAGTTAACCTTTAAAGGCACTAGGGATGACACATTTGACGGCAATATCTGCTAACTTGATTATAGATGAGAAAACTTCTTGAGTCACGATTCCTAATCGACTACAAACATTTCACCCATACCATTTCGTTTAACTCTTGTAACATAACAATATGTTGTTTAATGTAGTATCTTGGCTCTTTGTTTTCCCAGTGTCTCTTCATATTGACAAGCTACGTTCCTCTACCAGACCTTAACTTGTGATAGTGCTCAAAGGTTTTGCATGTCTGGGGAGAGGAGTAGAATGGACATCCAATTACATAGATGTTTAGGCATTATGCACCGAATGTGATACGTTTAAGAATGTGACTTGCTTTGGGTTGAGAGAACTCCAAAATCACAAGGGAATCCAACATGAAGGACAAAGTAAAACCATTAATCAAACAGATCAAGAAAACTCAAACTATTTGTTGGTTGTGGAGCCTGATTATCTTCCTGATTCATAGGTTTGTTTTGGATGTGCTTGGACCCCATTCCCTAACATGGGGGTGTGGGGGGGCTTCCACCCCCACAACTATCGCTAGGGGGATCTAGGGGAGGGTAGTGACAATTTTTGTAGCCCCCCTATGGCGGGGGATTCGGGGGCAGCGCCCTCGAAGATCAATTTTGGGGAAATTTGCCTTGTAAAATATTGTAATTTCATAGTCAATCTAAACCATTCATTTAAGGTCGCAAATCTGACAATAGAAGTTACTTTAGGGTTTTTTTTCCCTAGAAGGAAACCCTCTCTTATGAGGGAATTGTATTCTGGCTTTGTATTATTGAAAATATTGTATTTTGAGAGAGGATATTGTGAGAGAAAGAAGAGGAAGTTACAATAGGTGTGTTGTAGGTTGTATCCCTTCATTTTGTTGGATAATAAAAAGAAAGGTCCTAGAAATTTCTCTGGTGGAAATAGCCCACACTGGGTGAACCACATATATCTGTGTCTCTATTGTATTGTATCCCTTCATTTTGTTGGATAATAAAAAGAAAGGTCCTAGCAATTTCTCTGGTGGACATAGCCCACATTGGGTGAACCACATATATCTGTGTCTCTATTGTATTGTGTATCTTTTGTGTTTTATTTCCGCATTTTTTTTATTTTATTTCTCCACGGTCCTGTTTTTTTAACAGTAACTAAGGAATAAAAAAATCAAAAGAAAAAACTAGGAACATGTTTTATTTATGCATAAGTGACCAGTAGCCTCAAGGGATAATTGATATAATGTTTTTGGACTTGGCTATTTACAAGGAGAGCGTCGATTTCTTCCAAAAGGTTTTGTAATCAAAAAGTTCCTTGGCCAATCTTTTCTTTGATAAGGTAGGGACCAAGCCAAATTTGTTGAAATTTCAAATGTTTCCCTTTATCTTCATACGGTTTATCCCATTTCAGAACTAGATCCCCAACTTGGAATTCTCTCTCACCTGCAGATTTCTTATCAAACCAATGTTTTATTGTTTGTTGATGAGCTTCAAACTTGGTTTTAGTCTTGCCACATATTTCTTCAAGATTCAGCAAGGTATTTATACGACTTTGGATAACTGGACTATTGTGTAAGTTGGAGAGAAGGAAGGTAAATGTTTGAGGTTAGCACAACTTATTTTCCATACACAAGGAAATATGGTGATGTTCCGATGGAGACTTTTGGGGTGACACGATCTGCCCAGAGAGCATTTTTTAATGCATTGTACCAATTTCTTTGGTGATCGACCACAATTCTCTTTAGGATACGAATGATGTTCTTGTTTTTGGATTCTTCTAGGCCATTTCCTTGGGGGAAATAGTTATTCAAATACTTTAAAATAATCCCCTTTTCCAATGCATACTCAGATAATTTCAAAGACAAAAAATAAGCAGCATTACCAAATACTGAAGAGTTAGGAATATCAAACCTTGTGATAATGTGTTGCTCAAGAAAATTTATCACTACATCTTCATTCACTTTGACTAAAGGGATTGCTTCAATCCAACGTGTGAAATAATCAATTGTGGTTAGAATATACTTGTGTTTCTTGAATGAATGATGATTTATCTCACCAATAATATCTAGGCTCCACTGCTCAAACGGTTCTTCCACTGCTACAAGTTGGAGAGGAAAAGAGGCATTTTGTTCTCTTCCTGGTGCTTTTTAACTTGCTTCGTAGCTTCTCGAGTATGAGTGAGAATCCTTGAAGAGGGTGGGCCAATAGTATCCTTCTCTTAGAACCTTGTGAGTTGTTGTGTCTTCTGATAAATGACCACCAGCTGGTCCATCATGCATAACATTTAGCACCTTATCAACTTCTTGTTTTTCAATACATCTGAGTAACACTCTGTCGTAATTCTTTTTGAACAAGATGTCATGTAATAATTGATATTGTAAATATTTCAATCACAACTCTCTTTTTTTCTTAGTATTGAGATGGTATGGAGTGGTGCCATTATGTAAATAATACTTAATATCATTGTAACATGATCCTTCAATGGCTGGAACATATGGAACTTGTTGAGTATACATGATTTGTTCATATTTCCAACCATCCTCTTCTTTTTCTTCAGCATCAGCTCCTTGTGTTACTAATTTACATAATCCTTCACCCTTCATGATTTTGGCTGGTTTAAATTTGAGGTCATACTCATGCAGAGCCATCATCCAATTCCTCATATTTCACCCAAATCCTTTTCAACAAACATGTATCTTACTTTAGGGTGTGGGACGATGACTTTAGTGCAATTTTTTTGGATATATTGTATGAACTGCTTGATTTCTTTATGAACAAAAAATACTTGCTTGTCCACCGGAGGATAATTTAGTTCAACACATTGTAACCAAGTGCTCATAAAATAAATAGGGCATTCATATTTGTGTTCATCCTTTTGCGTGAGTATTGTTGCTAGTGAATGCTCAAATGCAAATGTATATAGCAGGAAATATTTTGAAAAATCAAGACTCTGAAGAGACAGTGCATTGGCTACAGCGATTTTAATATTTTCAAATGCTTAATTTCACACAGGTGTCCATTTGAATTGCACATCCTTTTTAATCATCTTTTGTGAAGGTTTTACATATTCAACAAAGTTTGTAACAAATCTTCTGACGAAATTGATTCTGCAGAAAAATATTGCATGGACCTCTTGCTGTGTGGTGGAGAAATTTGTAAAATGGCTTTAGTTCTCTCCGGATGCACTGAAATTCCTTCTTTTGAAACAATGTGTCCCAATAAAATTCAATTTGAAACGACGAATATAGTTTTCTTGGGATTAAGCGAAATTCTGTATTTTCTTCAATGCTTGAAAATATGCTTGAGATGTTTTGGGTGGTCTTCCCTTTATTTTGAATAAAATGTAACATAATCAATGTAAACCACCATGCTTTGACTGATTAATCCTTTGAAACAAGTGTCCATTCTTTTTTGAAAGGTAGCTTCTGTGTTCATAAGACCAAAAAGCATTCTTCTGTAAGCATAAGTTCCCCATTTAGTTTGAAAAGTGGTCTTTAATCGGTTTGGTTCTGCCACAAGAACCTGGTTGTATCCCGAAAATCCATTTAGTAAGGAGAATAGTTGAGATCCAGAGACGAGTTGCAAGATTTGTTCCATTGGGGGATATGGATAGTTCTTTTTTGGAAGTGTGATTTAGATTTTTGAAATCTATATAGATTCTTATCTCTCTCAACTTTTTCCTTATGGGCACCATGTTAGGTACCCAAGTTGAATGACTTACTTTAAAAATTATTCGGGAATCTAACAACTTCTTGAGTTCCTTTTGTATAAGAGGTTTGAGAGTAGGATGAATATTTATGAACTTTTGCTGAAACTACTTGATCGCCTATTTGATGGAAATCACATGTTGTATTTTCCATGTATCATAAGTCTTCAAGTCGTCATATGTCTAAGAAAAAACATCTCGATAGTTCTTGAATAATTATGTGAACGTATATTGTAGCATCCCGCTCTGGCGCACTGAGAAAACTTATTCTTTGAGGACACTTGCTCGCAAGTGATCTGGATTATTATGCCATTAAGACATTTGACTTTGATATTTATGCGTTATGGGTAGATGACATGTTGTGTTACTGCATTGACATAGACAGGTGCTATTGACTCAATTTTACTGAGTCTGCAGGGTTTTGGACCTTGAGGATGCAAAGGCATCGATGGAGCCCCTTGGACTCTAGATCGAGTCAGGGAGTGTGCCATTGGGGTTTGATTGTTTTACTGTGATGTTGGTACATTTGATTAGATGATATGATGTGGATATGTTCTGACATGATTTGTTGATGATGCAGGCTGACGATAGCTTGCCAACTAGACTCACATATGGAGTAAAGGGGCCACACACGACTACCAGAGAGGTTGAGGGAGAGGTGTGGACAGCAGCCCTGCCATAGCCTACTAGCACTCCCGTCGTGGCTCGAACTATAGGTTAATGATTACCTAGTTCGAGAGGACCCACGATGCCATGAGGGCAGACTACGAGAGTCGCTCATGATGATTCTAAGGGGCGCGCAATAAGGTGGGGGCCTTATTCCTTAGAATCCCTTAGTCTCCCACAAGTTCACCTGGCAGAGTATTGATTCCAGGGGTTATTGATGTCTAACAATCAGTCAAGAGGCAAGTGGCACCCTTGGAGAACGTGGTGCGTCCTGAAGGGCACGTCGCACAGAAGAAACAAAAGAGGCAAGTGGCACACTTGGAGCACGTGGTGTGTCCTGAAGGGCATGTCGCGCAAAAGAAACAAAAGTGGCAAGTGGCACCCTTGGAGCACGTAGTGCGTCCTGAAGGGCACGTCGTTTTGATGATGATAAAGGAACGAACCTAGATGGCCCTAAGACAAGTATCTCATTAAGAAATTTTAAAACAACTTCTCTAATTAAAATGTCGCCCATTTCAGAATCTAAGTCCTAAGTCTAAAACTTCGTTAGGGGTAAAAAAATTTCTACCCTTAAGAAAATATCTTTATAAAAATAAAATAATAAAGTTTAAAATAAAAATAAAAAAACCACTTAAGCAATAATTTTGGTCTTCATAAATTTTTGGGTAAAATGAAGGGAGTAAGAAATTAAATAAAATCTGTGATAAAATGTAAAGAAGAAATTAATTGTTTTAACTTTTGATAGTTTAAAAAGATACTAAATTAATAATAAAAGTAAAAGAGGTTAATTTGCACAACTGTCATTTCTAGCTCATTAAAAGGGGGATAGAGGGAAATATAAAAATTAGGAAACTAGGGAATGAGACAACATAAAAAGAGAAAGAGGGGAACTTATGGTAAAAAGCGGGAGGTCAACTTAGTAAAGAATCTGCATTTAAAGAACCTTCTAAATTGAATTAATTTAGCAATTTCATTTTAGGGAAAGATTTTAAAACCTGTAAGGGAATCTAGGGACACCTAGGAGTGATTTTAGGAGTAATACTAGGTGGGTGAGGGAAATGAGACAATTAATAAATTAAAGAAAATAATTATTGGAGGAAAGTGGGGGATGGATGACACTTGTACGTTGAAGAATTTTTAGAAGATTTTTATTAAAACTTAAATTAAATGAGATTTAGGGAAAGATGGAAGTTCTAAAACTCTATAAAAGAAAGGGAGGAGAAGGAGGAAGGGGATCGACTGTTAGCGTAACGTTACGTTGCCAGATTAGTGACTTGACTGATTTACTTGTGGGAGTTGGGATTTCCCAGCTCGGAGAGGAGTGGTAGCTCGGCCTTGCGAGGCGAGCTGGGAGCTAGATGTACCATCTGGGTAATGTGTGGCCCCTTTGCAGCTCAGGGGGATAAGGGGGAAGCAGAGTACCCCTAGCATTGGCTGGGAGGTACCGGTGAGGTCTCGACGGTTGGTGAGCGGGAGCGGCACGGAGTGAGTGGACGTCATCAAGGCGGGTGATAAGGAAATGGTACACTCATTTATTTTGTAGAGTAGAATCCTTAGGACTTACGCTTGGATTTTCTTATTGTTTGAAAATGGATTGGTTAGACTTATTAAAGTTCCGTCTGAAATTTATTGAAATTGTTTATGGCTGGAGGTTTTTGTGCAAATTTTTAATGAAAACATATTATGGCTGGAAGTAGATGTCTGTGATTTTGAATGGAAGCTTTTTCTTTTTCCTTTACTGGAATACTGTTCAACGATTTTCAGATATGTAAATGGCGGAGTTGTAAAACCCCCTTTAAGGTGCGTCTCTAAAGAAAATTTTTATTGGTTCTGCGTTTTATTTAAGCGAAGGCTTCTGCCCTGTGTTCTCCCACTTTACCCCAACGATTGTCGTCACCAGAAATTCCTTGTTGACTGCATTTTCCAGGAAACCTGTATATGACAGTGAGCATTTGAGAGGCGTAGATTTATGTCCAACCATTATGGTTCTTGTTCTTCTACATCCTATGAGCAGGGAAATAGATCTACCTTGAAGTAATGTCAATTCTTAATGCATGTGATGCAGGAGCATCACCAACATCAAGCGAGCCAGCGTGGAAGCAAAAGATAGTTGGACAAGCACCGAGCACAAATTTTGAAAAACACCTTGAAGTTGATGCACGATCTTAAATGAAGTCATTAAGAAAAGGCGCACTTGTATAATGTAAACGAACCTTCAGCCATTTGCTCTCATCCTTAGTAGGTACAAGGAATTTATAGTAGTTAATGCAGGTAGATAGAATTTAATTCTAGATTAGACAGTTTTAGAGCGCAAGAGGGAAACGGGATATAGACACCCTCATTGTGTATTGTAAAATTATTATTGAAGCATTAGAGCAAGAGCATGCAAAGAGTTGTGTAAGAATACCCATGTACAGATATTTGAATTAATAGAAAGAGGTTGATTCAGATTCATGGTTTTGTGTTGTTCTCTGTGTATTGAAGTTGAATGATATGCTCATGAATGTTTGCTTCCTGTTACACATTTTCTTTATATGCTGTGTATATGATTTCATGTGTTTGAGTTTGAAGTCTGAGAGGAAGTAGGAATGAGTTTCAATCGTTTCTCTATCTGAGAAAGAGTTCTTGCAAAGAGTGCAGTTGAAGTGTCCGGAAAGAGTGTGTTGACAAAGGGATCAGGTAGTTTAACTTTTGTTCTCCTTCACCCAAAGGTGCAGACAGGCACAGGAGCGTGCAAGGAGTGCGCAGGCTGAGCAAAGTCTCAAGGTTGTGGACCTGAGTGAAGCATTTAGAGACTGTTGCTGCAGGTGTGTGCAGGGTCAAAGGAAATTCAGCACTTGAAGTGTCTGAAAGTTGCCGCAAGGAGTGCGTGCAGAAGTCTTTTCTAAGACTCAGAGTCATAAGAAAGCTCAGGAAGGATAAGGCCTTTGAGATTGTTGAAGGACAGTGCAGGGAAGCTGTAATTGGAAGTTTGTAAGAAGCGTCGTAATTTTGCGTCGTAGGTGGACAAGTTTTGCGGAGGAACACTTGGTCATTTGCAGGAATCATCGAGGAAGAACGGACAGTCGAAATTCCTTGAGGAGAATTCACGAAGTCTCATGGGTCGTTAGATCCCACGGAGAAGAAGGGGAGATATTGCAGGTATTCTCGAGAGGTTAAAAGCTCAGGAGGGCAGGACCGTAGATCTGAGCCACAAGGGCCATTGGATCTACACATATAGACTCACATCGGGGTTTCGTGGGTTGAACCTCCGTAAACTTAGCAACAAGAATCGCGATATTCCAATACGTGATATCCCGACAGCCAAGAATATTTGTGTGGGCCACAACGAAGTCAACAAGTGGACAAGTGGCACACCATTTTGGGTTTTCGGGATTCGCGATATTGCGAACTCCAAAATGCCGATAGAGTGAAGGACCATTGAATAGTCAAACTCGTGCGTGTGTCAGAGTTTCAGTATATTGGGATTCGGGAGTTGGGGAGACAAGTTGTTCGACACCGCGAGTGCCGAAATCCCGATAGGGAAAGTCCCGACAGGGTTAAAGAAAGGTCAGCGTTGACTGTATCGGCATTCGGGGATTCGAGAGTCCAACGCTCGACCACTGACTTTATGAAGTCACGAAGTCTGATCTCCCAATTGTAAAGAGGGTGATCCCACGAGGATTTTTGTGGGTGCATATTTCCCGATAGGGAAATAGAAGACGTTACAGTTCTTCGGGCCGTGGGAAAAGGAAAGATCCTGTGTGCACGTGAACCTTCTGGCCTATGGGTTGTGAAGAGGTAGCGGGCATGTGAATCAAGTGGTATCAGAGCACAGACAGGATTCTTTTCTTTCTGTAGCAGAGAAGGGAAGAATTCACCATGACGCCAAGGAGAAGGGATATGCAATCACCTGATCCAGAGGATAGGGAAATGCCGAGAAGAAGAGGCAAGAAGATGACAGATCCAGTTATGGAGAGAGAGATGCATGATCTACGAGCTAGACTTGAAGACATGGAGACAGCGCAAAGACGCACAGTTAGTGCGGGGGCTCTAAGTGAT
>JASDQU010209482.1:8851-25515 GCA_032191745.1 Picea mariana
CGTCAACAAGACCCTGGGAAGCACTTGTTCATTTGTGCAAAGATATGGGAAGCAAAAAAGATCACTAATGAAGATACCAAACTCGTGTAGCTAGCTATTATGCTAAGAGACCGTGCACTATATTGGTACATGAGTCTAGACACAAACAGTGCCCCTAGGATGACAAGGACACTGGTAGACATTAAGAAGTTACTAATTAATGAGTTCCAGAAGTTGAGTTTAGAGGATTAGTACATGAACGAGATGATCGAAATAAGACATAAACCAGGAGAGTCTGTATGGGATATTGACCAGATATTCAAGGGAATGAAGGGAAAGTTAAAATATCTCATGATCGATATGAAGCAGCGACGCCTATTTGTCAATCACTACTCCCACACTTAAAATACCCTTTTTGACAAAATAAATTTCAAACGCAGGCAGAGGCTCTACAAGCATCCTTGCAACTGGAAGAAAACCAGTACCAACAGAGAGACCCAACTATCAAAAAACTGAAGGAGGATTTGAAGAATCTCACATTTCAGCTGAACTAGAATAAGAACAAGGACAAACGAGAAGTCATTTGTTGTACCACATGCAGGATGAAAGGAAACCACAAGAATGAATGTCCAACGTTCACACAATATATGGCAGCAGGAATGTTGAATCCATTACCAATGGGAGGATTATGGTGCGAAATCCGTAAGAAATCGGGTCACGACCTTTATCACTGCATGATGATGCAGAAATACCAGACAGTCCCAAATATTTCATATTGTACCTTTTGCAAGTCAGTGGGCCACGACGATAAAGATTGTATAACTATGGAGCTGATGCGAGAAACGAAATCAGATGCATATAGGGTCCAAGCCAAAATGATGATTGGGCAAGCAGCGTCACAATTCAATCAATTCCTAGCTCCATACAACACTATGCAGTAGCAGTATAATACTACACAACAACCATACAATAACGCACAGCCATAGTACAACCTGGCACATCCTCATTACAATACCGCATAGTATAATCAACCTTAGTATAACACGATGAGATGTGATCAAGCAGGCTATAGAGGAAGAGGACGAGCTAGACTAGGTTTCAAATGAGGTAGAGGACCAGTCACATGTTACAATTGCTAGCAATCGAGACACTATGCAAGGGAATGCCCACTTCCACCAGCAACTTGTATGTATTGTCGCGCATCGGACCACGATACAAAGGAATGTCCGACACTAGTAGTGAAGATTCAAGAAAAGAGGAAACAGAACAACGAGAATGTTCAGTGAATTTCAGCTGAAGCAAGGGATGAAGGACGAAACATCAACATAGTTACGTACGGAAGAGCTAAAACAGACACTGACGTAGTTCGACAAGAACCAACACATAACCAATGGGTAAAGAAGAACACTGAACCCAGGAAGCAGTTCGACACAGAGAAGGAAAATGAGACCTTTAAAGACTCCAAACAATAATTTTAGAAGGAGGGCACAACGTCGACTTCAACTATGCAGTATAACAAGGAAGCACCAGAATACGAGATGCCTCCATCATTGGATGATACCAATGAAATTCAGTGCACGGGACAAGTAAGTACAATCGAAGGATTTTTGCAATCATGTGTAAATATGTTAAGTGATCCATCATCTGTGAAAATATTGCAAAACATACTAGAAAAATGTAGCAACGAGGCAGAAGACAAGCTAGAACCAAAGACAGTAAATCACCTACACACAAAACAAAGAACAAGTAGGGAGTTCTGACTAAATTCTAACATGAAAGATTTCAATATGAGAGACATTATAATAGATCTAGGATATGAAGTTAATGTATTACCAAAATAGACATGGAAATGCATGGGAGAGCCAACATTAGGATACTCACTTGTTCAATTGAAACTAGAAAACTAGCATAGAGTCCTACCAATAGGTAGACTGAAAGGAGTGACAGTAGATATTGATGGAGTGTGCACTAAAGCAGATTTTGAAGTCATTGAAATAGTAGACGGTACAACACCTTACCCAACATTACTTGGTATGGATTGGGCATTTGAAAACCAGGCCATAATCAATTTGAAGACCAGGAAAATGACATTTGAGTCCAAAGAATAAAAGGTCATTGCGCCATTAGACCCATCCGAAGGGGAGAGGTTTGTAGAACCTACTTGCCTAGACTTAGAGGAAATCAGCCAGTTGTACATAACAACTGCACGCAATGAGGATTAAGTAAACCCAACTGTAGATGGGATACTCAATTGGTGCAACATTACTTTATGTGCAACAGACTTAGATAGTGATTTAGAGAACTGGAAGCAAAGGCTACATGAAGTCTCCACAAGAATATGTGTGAGAATATACTGTGCAGTAAGACGGGTCGGGACAGAAATCAGGGAACCACCTAGTTTCCACGGAATAAATGATTTGGATACATTCTTGACACAGTACGAAGAGGTAGTGTTAGAGAACTAGAGACTATTAGCACTTGAAATAGCAGTAAAGGCCACATCGAAAAGATGGTGGGGTGCACACAAAGAGACAATCACAGATTGGTACCAATGTAAGCGGTTACTGTGCATAAGGTTCGCCGTAGAACAGAGAAAAGAAAAACAATAGAAGTACGATGGACACAAAGCACCAACGGAACACTTGGAGGCATGTAGAATGCTATGGAAAATGACACCCCCAGAGGAATAGCCTCATCACTTCATACAAACTCTAGAGGGCATACCAGCGAGCTTGTATACATACTAGGAGTTAAGCAAAGGAATTGCGACATGCAGGACATTGCAACATAATTTTTCAATCTCTTTTTCATTCGAACATGAGAACCCCAACATATATGCAACCCTTAAATTGATAAAAGGAGTAATATTCATCAACGAACTAGAAATAGGATTGATCACCGAAGAACAACAATGAAACAAACAGACAATCAAGGAATTGTTGTCATGTTAACATGTACAGGAGGAAGTACCGGATGAAGATGATCCACACGATATTTAGATCAAAGAAGTAGAAGGAAAAAGAGATGTGGAGGGACCACCGATAGAATCAAAATTAATTGTCATGCCGATCAAAGTAAATAAAGTCAACATTGGGACAGTTGAGAATCCCAAAATGGCCAACATTGGAGACTACTGGGATGAGAAAATAGTAGAAAGCATCACAGATTTGTTGCACGAATACAACGACTTGTTTCCTACAACATTTAAAAAGATGAAGGGGATAACCGGAGAGTGAGGAGAAATGAATATACCACTCAAACCTGAAGCGAGACCTATTAGACAACGACCATATAGATTGAACCCCATATACAAACAAGAAGTCGAAGCTGAGATCGACAGGATGCTCGAAGTCGGCATCATAGAACTGGCTAAGGAGTCAGAATAGATAATTCCAATGATAGTATAGGACAAGAAATAAGGAGGGATCGGGATAATTTGAACGATGCAAGCCTACATGACCCATTCCCTACACCCTTCATGGATGAGGTGTTAGAGAATGTAGAATGACATGAAGCTTACTCATTCACTGATGGATACTCAAGCTACCATCAGATTAAGATAGCACATGAGGACAGATACAAGACCACATTTGCGACAGAATGGGGATCTTATTAGTACACAGTCATGCCATTTGGACTAAATAATGCACCAACAATATTCTCCAGAGTGGTCATCATAGCATTTAAAGAATTCATCCATCAATTTCACGAAGTATACCTAGATTATTGGACAATCTATAGTCTGTTAAAAAACCATGTGGAAGTCTTATGTCTTAAGTTAGAAAGATGCAAACAGTGTCAGATATCACTAAATATAAATAAATGCATATTTGTAACACCATTCGGGATACTCTTGGGCCACATAGTATGTAAATAAGGTTTATTAGTAGATCCCTCAAAGATCATAGTAATTGTTAATTTACCACCACCGAAAATAATTCGTTAGCTAAGAGCGACATTTGGACACATAGGTTATTACAGGAAATTTATCAAAGGATAGCGCAGATCACAACATCGATGGAATTTTTTTAAGGAAGGATACAAATTTTCAGTGGAAAGACGAGTGTCAACGCAGTCTGGATACCTTGAAGGAAAAGATGGTTGTCGCACCGATATTGGTATTTCTAGACTAGGAATAGACATGCCATGTGCATGTAGATGCATCAGCCATAGAACTTGGAGTTATATTGGCACATCCAGGAGTGGGATACTTGGATCACCCGATAACATTTGTGAGAAGAAAGTTATCAGACTCAAAACAAACTACAACACAACAGAAAGAGAAGGCCTAGCCATGGTCTATGCACTGCAGAAATTCAAACATTACTTATTGGGGAAGCACTTTAAAATGTTCACAGATCTCTTAACCCTGAAATACCTAGTCAACAATCCAATGTTGCGGGGAGTAATCTATCTATGGTTACTAATATTCCAAGAATTCAACTTTAAAGTAATAGTCAAACCGGGGAAATTGAACGCAGGACCTGAACACCTATCAAGGGTCACAAATGGAGAAGAACCTACGAATTTAGAAGACAACTTTTAAGATGAATAGTTATTCTCAATATAGATTGTTGATGAATATTTCACAGATATCATTTAGTACTTGAGCACAGGTACTGGGCCGCAAGAACATAATACCGCGCAGAAGAAAAAACTAGTAGTCTCTGCTGCTGACTATAAACTGATTGCAGGACATTTATATAAAATGGGCATTGACAGCATCTTGCGAACATACGTGTTAGAGCACAAAAGACCAAGATTTTTAGCAGAAGCCCACAAGGGAATAGCAGTAGGGAATTATGTAGGCAAAGCAACCATGCAGAATGTATTGCACGCAAGACTATGGTGGCCAACAATTCACATGGATTCGAAGGAATATTGTCAAAGATGCGAAGTATGCCAAATGGTAGGAAAACCCAACAGAAGGGATGAGATGCCATTATGACCACAGGTAACATTACAGACATTTGACAAATGGGCAATAGACTTTGTGGGACCAATCAACCCACCAACAAAAAGAACAAGGGATAGTTACATTATCTCTAGGATGAAATATTTAACAAGATGGGCAGAAGCTGCACTAGTAAAAGATTGCAGCAGATAAACAACAACAGACTTTTTGTTTGAACAATAATCACTCTATTTGAGTGCCCAAGATTTTTGATGAGAGACCAAGGAACACACTTCATAAACAACACCATCAGCTCTATGACCAAAGATTTTGAAGTCCATCATCAGACGAGCACACCATATCATCCACAGGAAAATGGCACAGTGGAAGCCTTCAACAAAATTTTGAGGAACACGCTGACAAAGATATGTAACGTCAACAGAGATTTCTGGGACCTGAAAGTATCAGCAACATTATGGGCATACAGAACTACATGAAAATAATTGATAGGCACACACCATTTAAACTAGTTTCTGGCCAAGAAGCAGTGGTGCCATTAGAAGTTTTAGTCCCAAGATTGCGTGTAGAAAAAATCATATAGATGATAGAATGAGGCATAGTACAAGAGATACTAGATTAGTTACTGACCATTGAGGAAGACCGAATTTTGGCAATATTCCACCAACAATTTCAAAAAGCACGAGATAAAGCTTGGCACGATAGACACATCAAGAAGAAAACGTTCAAGGAAGGAGATCTAGTGTTGATGTACAACAACAAATCGTTGCAGCACCCAGGAAAGCTCAGAATGCATTGGTTAGGACCATACAAAGTACAATCTATCATATATGGAGGAGCTATATAGTTAAGAGATTTATCATGCGCAAAACTCAGAGGGATGATCAATGGGAGTTGATTGAAGTTGTACAAGAACATTCAACCACCCACCACACAGTAAAAAGAAAAAAATAACCAAAAGGGAAAGAACCAAAGAGGGCGCAGTGCGCCAGAAGTAGAAAGGCCACACAGAGATAGAAACAAAAACGCAGCGAGAAGAAATACAATGGTCACATCCAAAGGGAAACAAGCTACAAAAGTAAAGTCGGCAAAATCATGATGACATGACAGCACTAGGCAGAATTAAAGGACGACAAGGACTGATGGGATGCCACATTAATCACGCCAACTGGAGAAGGCACAGCAGGAGTAATGGAAAGTATGAAACTTCCAAAGATGCATTGAATCGGTGATCCAGGTGTATTAAACCCATAATCAAGGAAGCGTCCTTGAGAAGCTTCATGGGAAAGCCATAAAACACATGGGCGAGGGAGCCAATAGTCTATTCACAAAGAGAGAACATACAGATAGCGATAGAGGTGAAAGAACACAGAAAGAGTTAACAGAGACCATAGAGATTGTTTGAACCCAGTAGACATTTGAGATTCACTGCCATGGCACCGCCTAAGCATGCAGAAGCAAGCTAGACTGCCAGACAAAGTAGAGCTCAAACTAGGTCATGAGGATAGGACAAATAAGGTGAATAGAAGTCGCTAGAGGTCATCAATGTCGACGAAATCCCATCCCCAGAGACAATACCAATACAACCCACACCAATACTGGAAGAAATTCAGTAGCCAACAATAGAGGCCATGAATGTCTATACAGCCATAGCGATGCAGGAACCATAGAACCAAGAAGTAGAAACCATGAAGGAGGTGGAACTAGAGAATACAGAAGCAACTCCAAAAGTTAATGGAATGATGTTGAATCCAACAGCAGTAGTGGAGCCAGATGAGTTTCAAATGATCATCACAGACCACCTAGCCGAGGAAATGCATGAAGATTCCTCAGATTCGTTGAAATGGCATACAGAGGAACAACTAGAAGCCACTGGAACTTCAATCCAGCCACCACAGCATCAGAAAGACAATATATAGATACCAAGGTCACCTCGCAAGAAGCCGACAACAGAAAATGTTCTAGCGTGCATACCAGAGGGGGTACAGGTATGACCAGACTTGCTGGGTCATGTCGGGAGGCTCAAATATTCAAACCATGATGTAGCAGACGAATCCAAGTTCCCATAACATGTGAAGAGGGTATTTTTACATACTACAAGCATGAATCCATTCAGAGAACCAATTGATCAGCTATATCAGTGGGCAACTAGGATGCAAAAAATGAGAATTTTAGGTCTGCTTGACCTACCACATTTTGGCTGAGGCCAGAATGCAACAACATGCATAAGCAATTGTTAGCAGTCACACATGGAGGGTACATATGGCTGGACAAGCCCGTCCCCATAACCATTGAGATTATTGTGCAAATAATAGGGTTACCAATTCGGGGCATGGATCCCACGTTGTTTCTGGATGAGAAAACCAAGGAGAAAGCGCTAGCAGAAGAGATGAAGAAGAAGTATGGCATCGCCAAGGGGACAAGAGGGATAATTATCAAGAGGATAAACAACGCAACCACGCAGTTGGGCACGAGAATCTTATCCTGCAAGCTGCTAAGGAAATGCCACAGGGAGGAAGTCCCAGTTGGAGTTGTTGCAGTTGCAACCCAATGCATAGAAGGCAGCTCAATGAGTTGGAAACCATACTTATTGAACTTTTTCCTAGAGGATTGCAAGGATGCATAGGAACTAGACACAGAGTTCCACTACTCATGATTGATTACCTTAATATCCTTCATAGGATGGCAAGAGCCAAGGTATGTAACTTTATGTACCAGACCCAAATCAAACCAGGGAAAGAGGTATTTGGTACTAATGGAAATGGTGAGCACCAGTCACAAGAGGATGAACAGATCCATGTTTTAAGGATACCTATGCGACCTCCAAGAATCCATCTACAAGATGTGAAAAATTACACTAGAAGTTGTCGTGTGATATGAGGACATCGCCAAATTCTAGGCCACATGACAAACAATGTGGATACAGGAAAAGAATGATTTGGAGAAACAGTGGCTACAGATACGCTACTGCATCACATAGCGTGACATTGATATGGTCATCATTGAATGGCATGACGACTGGAGGATCCCAACAATTACCAAGGAAGTTTTGGAAAGAACAATAGAGGAAGAGCCAGAGAAGGGAGAAATGAATCCCCCAGAAATCCAAGAGACAAAGAACGGGCCAAGGAAAGACAACACAGAAAGATGAAGGGCCAAAGAAGACAGGGACCTAAAAGGGGGAGAAGGAGAATACACATTCGACCAATGAACAACAAAAACAAGTAGAGGGAGCACAGGAGACCGCCTCAAATCCCAACAAATAGGAACCAGGGGAAAATAAGAGACCAAGCATGTAGACAGGAGGCACGCGCAAGAAATCAAAGGCACAAAGAACATCACCAGAATACACAATCACGGAGGATGATGAGGAAATGATCGCTAGATTGGTCCAGGATTTTCTATCTGAGGACTTCGACCATATTGCACACCACAGGGACAAGATTCAACATGAGTTGGCAGACATATAGCAGCTCCTCAAACAAATCATGGAAGGGAAGAAAGCAAGCAGCAGGGGAATCAGACCATCAACACCACAGATAGAAGGAAGGGTGCAAGAGGAAGAATGACAGTCAAGTCCAAGGGATACTGCAGCCACACGTAACATTCCATATCAACCCTAGTATGATGCACATGGATGAAATTTTGGGGAATACACCTTTAAAAGACTTAATCCAAATCCAACTTGTGTCGACAAGGATACCATCAGGGGCATTACACAAGTTGCAGGTAAGCGTTAACCATGAGGTACAATCTTGGACACGCAAAGACTTAACCGAATTGAAGTAGAAAAAAAAGAAGTGGGATGGACTAGAAATAGTCTATGAGAAGGCTAAATCCGAGACCAAGGAGGAAAGGGAGCATTGAAATGGATTAGAGTAGAAAGTGGAAGGAACTTATGAGAATATTCCACAGGCCGTGTAGAGTGAGGAAATCACAGCAGTAGAAAATATTGATCGAATTGCGTGGGTAATTGATCAATACCAGAAGGAGATCAAGAATCTCTGAGAACAACTCATACCAACCACTCGAGCAACAGTGAAGGAGGAAAGGAAGCAGGAAGAAATAGTTTAGCTGGAGGAGATAGAGTAGTAGGTTAGCACAAAAGCTGACTTGCGTGATAAAGCAGTGTAGCTTTGGACCAGGTTGGAGGAGGATCAGTAGGTCCACAAATGGGACATGGAAGAGAAAAGGATCAATGCAGTGATCTAATAACTTAAGAATAAGAAGAGGACAATACCAATCCCAGAACATGTCAAAGGGATGCAGGAGATTAAGAAATTGCAGGAAGAGCTAATCTCTTCGAAAACCTAGATACAAGAGCGTCAGGCTCAAATGGAACCACTATAGGAATGGGTAGCAGAAGTCCTGGCACAGGAAGAGGAAGCTAATACAAAGATAGCACAGACCCAAGCATAATGTGTAGGATTGATCAATGATGAAGTGGCAATCCAGACAGTGGACACAATCAAGGAGAAGACTATGCAGACACATACATAGGCAACAACACTCAAGGAAAAGTTCTATATGATCACCAAGGAGATCGAGAAAGCTCAGAAGGATTAGGTGGCTCGAGACGAGCCACGTGTTAGTGTTGGGGGCTTGTTGTCAGCAGGCCGAAGTAGAAATAGGGATGATCATGGGGAAATAAAGCATGCAGAAAGTAAAGAAACAACTGGAAGGAAACACAGCATGTGTGCATGCAAGAAAGAATGCACAAGGAGAGAGACAACTGGAAGGAGGAGTAGCATGCACACATAAGAGGAAGACCAAATGTAGGTAGGGTTAGGGATTTGGGAATGTATTGTAAATGGTTGAAGAGCCCGAAATGTATAAATAAAGATATGTAGGTATCATAGGGGGTTGGCTTTTTGCATTGTTCAGACTATTGTTCCATCGGAGATATGTAGAAGTGAGGTGTTATGTAATGTTTCACGACCCATTCTTGTATAAGTTGTTGAGATAGAGGAGATGAGGGAAGGTATATCTTTAGGATTATATCACAGGTTGAGGATCCTGGTGTGATCTAGTTATCCTCATATAGATCTTACCCATCTGAGAAGAATTGTAAGTGCGCGATGTTGGATACGTAGAACTACCATAATAAAAGAGCCAAGAGCCAAATTTTTGTGGACGTATCCCAAGAGGGGGTGAACCACGGTAACATTTGTATAATGTGATGAATTCATGCATATCTTTATAATCTTTTCGATATTTATTTGTTGTAATTAATGAATGTATGAGTTATTACATTTCTTTTTTAAATGTTGTTGTGATATTGAGGGAATAAGCTATGAAGGTTACTGAATAGTCATGAATAACAGTAGGTTGCAATCAAAATTTATAATAAACGTTTTAGAATATAGATCCCTTATCTTGTGCTCAATCCTAGGTTGTAAACACATGAATCTTATAGCCACCCACAAAAACTATCCTGGGTGAGACTATGCGACACATTTTGTGTGTTGCGTTGCCTTCTGGTTTACCAAGAGGGCTGATAGTTTTAGAGGCTTTGTTGGAAACCTGAAATACATGAAACTTGGGTCAATAACTCATACGGTAGATAAGGAAGACTAAGCCCAATAGTGGGCACAAAAGAACAAGTGGCAAACATATTTACAAAGTCGCTTCCACATAAAGACTTTTAGTATCTTCGCCAGAGACTCAGAGTAATTTCTACTCCAAAATGAATTCTTTTGAATGCTTATCTTATATGTATTAGATTTACATGATGAAGCACCATAAAGAGGACACTTTAGGTTGGGATATCAGTTTCAGGAAGATTTCAGTCAGGGGGAGTATCCCCAAGGACAGTTTAGTTAGGGGGAGAAACCCTAGATGGAAAGATACCTTTTCCATTGATGACAAAGGGGGATATATTTATCAGATGCAGGATAGAAATGCTTGGAGAGAGAGCACAGAGGCATGTAGATAGGGGGAGAAACCCCAAGGAGAGTTTAGTGATGGGGATAATCCCTAAAGGGAGATACCCTTTTCCATTGATGTCAAAGGGGGAGAGATAGAAACATTGATGATGAGTATAAGCATGAATGTTTTCATGACTAAGTGTTTACATCAACGTTGGTGTTGCCATCAATGCCAAATGGGGATATTATTAGGCAGTTGGCTTAGGTTGATGGACATTTGGTATGGATTGTTGGTTTTCATTGATGTCAACCATTGGAGAGTGATATTGTAGATTGATGTCAACCCTTAGTGATTGATTTCAACCCTTGGAGAAAATTCGGTAGCGAATTCTAGTAGCACAAAGGTTTGGTTAATGGACGTAAGTTTGTTTGATGTATAATGGTATGATTTTTAATATATATGAAGGTAAAACTATTATATATGGATAGTACATGTCATTTCATTTTTGGTGGTATGTGTAACATCACATAACTCCTTACGGTTAGAGAGTTATGGCCATGTGAGGTTGGAGAACTCAGGTTTGGGTGATGGAACCAAGTTTGTTTGATGGATAATGGTTCATATTTTGATATATTTGTAGGAATGAATATTCTATATGGATAGTACATGCCATTCCATTTCCACTGGTATGTGGAGCATCACATAACTCCTCACGATTAGGGAGTTATGGCCATGTGAAGTTGGAGAACCCTCATGAGTCATCTGGAAGCCCCAAAAAGTCAAAGTAGTCAAAGTGTTTGCAAAGAATAAATTAGGTAAATGATAAAGTGAAGTGATGAGTGTACCATAATCAAAGTGAATACAAAATAAATTATTTAAATAATAAATTTAATGGATAAATTACTAAGTTGACAAGTGGTTAGAAGTGGGTTAACCCTAAAATAAGGAAAGTGGGTTAAGATGGTTAAAAGGTAACCCCTTGAAGAAGCTACATGAAAGTATAAATAAAAGGCAAGGCTCTCTACTTTTAATCACACTCAAGCATATTGAATATCTACAGGTGACTAGGGTAACCAAAATATATCTAAGTCGAATTTCATAGGGAAGGTGAAGTAAAGATGGCCAAAATTCAAGGGAGGATAAATTATTTTGATGATGCTTTCTAAGGTATGTTATTTACAAGTCATCTCACCATTTTCGTAATAAATGTTTTATAAAATGATTCAGACCATGAAATTGGGAGGCTATTGAGAAAACATATCCAAGTAGTTGTGATACAAATTTCATCTTGTGGGTCTTTTTATTTTTTGGAGTTACAAATCGTGGACAATAGGGTTTGTGGCTAGTCCTGAAACTAGTCTAAAACAGGGGTTTCGGGTAAAAACATAATAATTTATTCATAACATATTCAAATTCAATAAGACCAAATTTTTTGGTTATAGTACAGTCTGTATTATTCTATGTACAATTTTCAGATCCATCCAACAAATATTTTGTGCGGGGAACGCTCTACAAGTTCCCTCTCTAGAACAAGCCAGAATTCAACAAGGTATGCCATTTTTGCTATAAATCCTTTTCTGAGAAGTTCCAAGTAGTGACACCTAGAGGAATTTCATAAAACACATTGAAGAACATTTTGTACTATTTTCAGATCTTTATTCATTACGCGTACATAGTTATGATTATTTCAATTTAGGGTTGTTGACTAATCCAAAACTAGTCATGTGAGACTAAAGTAAAGTTTGATGAAAATGCTAGTCTCTTGTTGTTAAAGTTAAGGAAGGTTTGCATGTATGTGATCAAATACAACAGGTATATTACAGAGTTACAAATCACATTTGGATGATGAAATTGATGAGGGTTTTTGGTTGAGGTACATGTTGGGTACATGGTTGATACAAGTAGTTGATGATTTGGCACATACATGAGAAGTATAGTTGATGATGTTGGTACATATTCATGAGTCATAGTTGATGAGTAGTTGATACATTATTGGTACATACTTGGTTCATGGTTGGAGGCACTTGTTAGTAGTATTGTTAACACATGGTTTATGGATGATGTAGCATACTTGTATTGGTATATTATTAGAAGCATATATTGATCTTGGTGATGATTATGATTTGTTGTGTTATGCTTGGTTGATGCACATATTTGAGAGTTTTCTTAGTGATTTATCTTGGTGAGTAGATCCAATTTGGTTGATAATATTGATGAGACATGTTGTTGTGATAGGTTTTTTGGACAGGTTGTTGTGATAGGTTATTCGTACAGGTTTGGTGCATGGTTGATGCACTTGTTCATAGTACAGGTTTAGGTACATGTTGATGCACTTGTTTATGGTACAGGTTCATAAAAAGTTGTTTGGTACAAGTCATTGCATGGTTGATGCACTTGTTTATTGTACATGTTGATTACAGGTTGAGGTATAGGTTGATGCATGGTTGATGCATGGTTCAAGTTATTGGTACATGTTGTTTGGTGCAGGTTGATTGGTATAGGTTTACAGCAGTACATATCACAGTGATAATGTGATAGTGGTTCCATCATTCTACTTATATGTCAGAGTGGTTGGACAAGGCAAGGGCAAGTGGTTGTAACCACCTTCAGGTTGTAGCCAGAGAACATAGGGGGTTGTAGCCTCATTTTGGTTGTAGCCAGAGAATTGGGGAGTTGGAGCTTCCCTCAGGTTGTAGCCTGAGAAAATAGGGGGTTGAAGCCTCCTTCCATTTGCATTTGGAAAACAAAGGAAGTTGGTGCTTCCAATGAATGTAATTATTAAAGACATATAAGAAAAATCCTTCTATGGTTTTCTCCCGCTTTGGGTTTCCACGTAGAACATTGGTGTACTATGTATGTGTTTGATAGCTCATTTGTTCATTGTTTATTTACTCTGCAACTATTGGATGATAATGCTACAATGATATAACACTTGCATTTTGTGGTGAAAAATGATTAAATTTCTCTATTACTAATTCACCCCCCCTCTCAGTAATACAACAAGTAGTTGATAATCCACCTCATAAATTCGATTTGGATATCATATATGATCTCCTCCTTGATTATTTTAAACAAGATACTAAATATATATGAGGAGGTTTTCAGATCAATTTATTTTGGATCTTGATGAATATGTATTCTTTCTGTATAAACAAGGTAGAAGGAGAAGTTATGAAAGGGGGATGGGTTGGGAACCATTAGCTAGTTTTGAATAACACTCTATTGTAAAGACAACCATATATTTCAATTGGTACTAAATTCTAAAGGAAATCCGATGGTTAGATTTCTAATTCTTGTCTATTTTTATATCTTTTTCCTACTTGAATGCATGTTAATCTTCCGCAATGCATATGATGTTTATTTTTTATGAGTAAGCCAGTGAAAATTGTATTCATTATTTGATGATAATCATATTTTCTTTCAAGTATTTTTCTCTTGTGTCTTGAATGGCATTTAGGATCAAGAGTTTCATGTGTGAGTGGACAAATCGAAAGATTACATATTTCCCCTTTATTTATATTGTTCTTTCCATCTGATCCATTAGATTGACTACCATTTACTAAGACATCGAGATATGTTTTTTCTCTTGCATGTTTGAGACAAATATTTCACATTATCCTTAACCCAACCTCCAACCAGTTCAAAACCTAAATGCAAACTTTACCTATAAAACCATTGTAATAACTTGATGATTCCCTAGCTTTCCCTCTTACAATGAAGTTCAACTTTAGGGACTAACAGAAATTGTAGGAAACAGATTTCCGTAGTGATGAGGGGATGGGAGGTAGTCCTTATAACCATTCTACTTAGAATTTATTTAGGATTCCTTACATCATGTGCACAAAAACATAATAAGATGTAACATATTAATAGTAACAGAACATCAAACACATCATAACACATATATATCATGATTAATGTTGTTCACCTAAGATGTGATACGTCCATAATGATTGGCTTATTATTATATTATTCAGAACATCCATAGAAAAATATGTGCATTGAGCTCATACATTATGTCTCATACAGAATTCCCTTTTCGTTCTCTTATTTGTCTACTCACTATCTATCTCCATATCCCACTATCTCTCCATCGCTATGTCACTCTCTTCTCCTTTCTATCCCAAAACTCTTACATATTTATCAATTATAATGGGGCTTATCCCATATTGATGGACCAAAAATGCCTAAAATATTCCAACATTCTTCCTTCATTTGTGCACACTAATCAATGCATGTGAAAGTGTTCCAACTATATTTTCTTCTTTTGTGTGTGCTGATGTCACTCTATGCATGTGATTTTATCCTACACAGTTCCCAAAACTAGTCCCCAAAATGTAACCATTGTTTCCAATGTTCTAGGGCTTCTTCTTATATTATTCATAATATCCATTACAAAATATGCGCACTGTGCTCATACATTATGTCTCATACAAAATTCCCTTGTCATTATCCTATTCGCCTACTCACTATCTATCTCCGTATCCCACTATCTTTTTATCATCCTGTCACTCTCTTCTTATTTCTATACCAAAACCCTTACATATTTATACAATTACAATTGGGCTTAGCCCATATTGATGGACCCAAAATTCCTAATATATTACAACGGTATTCCTTCTTTTGCGCAAGCTAATCCCTGCCTGTGAAAGTGCACCAACTGTATTTCTTTCTTTTTCACATGCCAATGTCACTATATTCGTGTGGTTTTCTCCTGTGCAGTTCCCAAAATTAGTCCCCAAAATCTTGTCCCAACAATACCATATTTGGAGGTAATGTTGATAAAATGAGACAAAATTTTGCACAAAAAATGAAAAAAGAATTTGAGATGTCCATTCCTGGAGAATTTTCATTCTTTCTAGGGTTGCATATTTCTCAATCCAACAAAGGAACATTCATTTCTTGAACCAAATATATCAAGGAAATGTTGAATAAATTTGGAATGGAATATTGTGCACCTGTCAGTACAACCATGATTACATGATGTAAGCTGAGCAAAGATGATGAATCTCCAAAAGTAAATAATACACTGTAGAGGTCAATGATTGGCATCTTACTACATGCGGAAACATTAAGGCCATGCATCATGCAAGAAAAAGGATTGGTTGCAATATTTAAATATACACCAAACAAGACACATGTGAAAGAAGTAAAATAATATTCAGATATATGAAGGGAACATTGGACCTTAGCTTGTGATATTCAAGAAGGACTTCACTCTAACAACATATACAAATGCAAAATGGGTAGGAAGTACTGATGACAAGAAAATTACAAGTGGAGAAAATTTCTTTATAGGAAATTGTTGACACTTGAATCCCTTAGGACTGAAACGACAACCTCACGGGGATACAAATCCCCCTGCATTTTTATAAACGTGGTGTTAGCGATAAAAAATGCACTGGCATTTTTCAAAGAATGATGCCTAATATTGTAGGGAACATTTGACTAGCTTCCTGAGCTCCAAATGCATATTTGAAAGAACAATTGGAAAGCTTAGGATTTGTAGATGTCGATCGACTATTCAAGCATGTAAAACAGACTCTCCATGATTGAGAAATTTGATTTTTAAACAATCTGCGCTTTCACCAGCTAACTCGTCTTGAATTTTGCTAGTTAGCTGGTGAAAGATCTGCTTTTCACCAGCTAAGGAGCGGATTTTTGGGTAAGTTAGCTGGTGAAAGCCTGTCACGGCCATAATAACCGAATTTTCTCCTAGATCGGGATTTTTTGAGTTTGAATGGTTTGAAACCACTTCAAATGGACAGTCATTGAATTATCAAGTTTGATTCAAAGGTTAGTTTTGAGGGGTAAGGTCAAAAAGGGGTTTTTTAACTACAATTGGCATCTTTTTCAAAGGCAAAATATCCGAGGTTTGAAGACACATCATCCAATTCGAATTTTA
>JASDQU010209484.1:23761-35110 GCA_032191745.1 Picea mariana
ATATTGGTGACAATATGGAATCCTATAATAGACCAAACAGATGCAGGAAGAATATTCAAAAATCTAGGCAGAATAGAAAATGGAGAGAGTGAAGGGAAATATAACAAAGATATGGATAACTTTTAGAAAAACAACACCTTAGATGCCAAAGTACAACGCAACTACAAAACCAGAAGAACAACTCGAATTGGTTAAGGAGGCATGAGAGGTACTAACAGAACGATCAGAGGACCTTCAAACATAGTTAAAAGGGATGAATTTGATGGATTAGGCACAACCTAGGTAACTCCAATAGTAGCTAGAAAGAGTTGTCATGGAAGGAAATGATGTTAGAGACTTGTTGCACAAAAAGACGGTTAAATGTATCGCCATATTCAAGGAATTCAATGATTGGATGGGAGTTATAACCCACCACAACTTGGAACTGGAATACTTTTTCACCAAAATATAGACACTCAACGAAGAAGAATCCAAAACACGTGATCCTCTAGAGAAGCAAGAAAATTTTGATGAAATGCAGCAAGTGGACAATTATCTGAATGCTCTGTTTGAAGCTCAAATATTAGCAAAGAAGGAACTAAGAGCCTTCATGCCCACCATTCAAACTTCATACCTCCATATGCATCAGGTTGAGATATTAGCATATGTATAATGGAATTCTCTCATTGCATCCAAGCCGAAGGCGTTCAACCTCAACGCAACACAACAATTTGTTGCAGAAGCCTCATTTATCGCTCGCAAGTGGCAAGACAAACTTGAACAGTTCCAGGAGGTCAGAGAATAACCTCTTGAGCTAGTGCCAGAGTTGGCCCCTTCATTTGAAGGAGCCAATGAGGAAGAAATAAAAACCCTAGAAGGACAATAGGTTGAATCAAAGAACACAGAATAACCAAAGACTTGAATCAGGGCGGGTCAAGGATTGTGGTCGGGGCCTATTGGGCCCTTCATTTTGATAAAAGAAGTTGTGCAAATTATCAAGGAGATGACCCATAAAGTGAATATTGATAAGAAATGAAACTCAAGAAATAAACAAGTTGGAACAAAAACAGTCTAAGACCAGCGCAAATCAGTTTTGAGGCAATACATTTGCAACAGAATCAAGAAGAGAAGACAACCTACATGTTCTCAAGGAGAGGAAGGAAAATATTGCATTGATCCTTTTTGTATTGTACTATATTGTAATGGGTGGGTGTGTGAGAAGGATATAGGAGAGAGGAAAAAGATGAAAGAACTAGATCTGTACTCCAAAGGTAGAATGTAATTAGTAAGGGAAGGGATTAGACTGATTATGATCATCTTTAGTATTATGTTGAGAATTGCCTCTTGATCTCTTCTACAAAAAGTATGGTAGAATACTAATGTAAAGTTATGAATGTATGAGGATCAGGACCTTTTGATATAATAGAAACATAGTGGAGATCAAATTTTGAAAATGCTCCTGGTTTATATTACCTTTTGTATATCTTAAATGTCATTATGTTGTTGTATGTTATGCATTATACTTCAACATTCTTTCTTGATGTTTTGTACAACTCTGTTCTTTCATATCAGTGTATGATGTGGTAAGGATATGAACTGAGTAATCTATATTGCATTAGAATGGTAACAATATAGATGTGTTATATATCTGTATATAATTCTTCTTACCCTTCCCTTAGTTATTTTGTCTTGATTGCACTTCGGGTGAGACTTATTTCCTTCTAGAAAGATGAAAATGTAAGCGCACTAGACTACATTGGTACCCTTTTGTTGGTAACCCGAAGAGGAACCTGGTCTAACAAATTTGAGCCAACATTGACATCAATGGAAACCATACTTCCAACAACTTTGTGCGATGCAACACTATTTCTCCTGAGCTTGTTTCATGCGTGATATCTACACGATGCAACATTATTTCTCTTGTGCTTGCATCCTACATGATTTCTATGCAATGCAACACTATTTATCTGAGGTTGTGTCCTATGTCATTTCTGCATGATGCAGTTCTCTTTCTCCTGAGCTTGCGTCCTGTGAAATATTTGCATGATGCAACACTATTTTTTTGAGCTTGTGTCCTATGCACTGTTGACATCAATGCAAACTAGACTTCCAACAATCTTCCCCTTTGGCATTGATGACAACACTATAAATTTCCTTTCACTATATTATCCCTCTTTTTGAGTTTTATATCTTGAATTTTACTGCTTTTCCTCCGCCTTTGACAACAATGACAGAAGGGATATTTCTTTTATGCCCCTGAGATTATGCACCCCCTCAGGTGGTGCTCCCTTTGTCTTTGTGCTTTCTTTTCTGATGAATATTTTATATTCATTTAGGGATGGAGATTTGATATGGGTTTATGAGTAGAATGAACTGAATAAAAGACTAAATACAATAACATGGAGATAGGGAGAATAGAAACATATATCTAGTGAAAAATAAATTATATTGAATAAATAAAATAGGTTGAAACTGTAAAACTGCAGAACTGAAAACAACTTGCTCAAATGGTGGTATCTATATTTGAGAAGAGATGTGGTTGCTACATGAATCCATATGAGAATAATGATTACAATGAGGCTCCAGATACCTTTTTAAACATTACTCATGAATGCCAAAACCCTAGACATCCAAAAATCTAACTGTAGGAGATGAAATGCCAAAAGTTATGTGGGGCTCGATGGGTAAGTTGGTACCTCAACTTCCCGAGGTCATAAATTTTTCATACGACCTATGTTTTAGGCATGTAATAGCTCGTTAGAAAGGTATTTTATAGAACTACACATTATGTTGTCAAACTTGGACTCCATTTATAGTTTAATTGTGGCAACCCAAAAAAACATTGTTTAGGGCCCCAAAACGGCCCTGGAAGTACAAAAATATGTACTGACATGAAAAATTCCAAAATAAGACAGTTGGAATAGGTGGGAGGACACCAATATCCACCTGGATGTTGTGTAGGGATTCATGATAGCCCCAGAAGTGTAGAACCCACAATTACAAAGAAATGTCATCATTACAAAGAAATGTGTTGAACTAAAAATTGTCAAGAGGAGCCAATTGAAACAGGTGGGTGGCCACCAATATCTACTTGGATCAATATTAATCCTAATTTATATCTAATATTTTCAAATGGTCTTCTGGGTAAAGGTTTTGTAAAAATTTCTACAATTTGTTCTTTTGTGTCTACATACTCTACTTTCACCAATTTTTTAGTAACCCGATCTCTGAGGAAATGGTATTTGATTAGGATATGTTTGGTTTTAGAGTGCATTACAGAATTATTAGAGATGCTTATAGAACCTGTGTTATCATAGATGATAGTGATTGGATGATTATATTTCACTTATAAATCTTCTAGGGTTTGTTTAATCCACATTACTTGTGTGCAGCAAGATGCAACAACAATGTATTTTGCTTCTATTGTGGATAGTGATACATATGTTTGTTTCTTATTTAGCCATGCCACTAGACACTTTCCTAGGAAGAATGCTTCTCCATGGGTGTTTTTCCTATCATCTATACTACCTTCCCAATCTTCATTAGTATATTCTTTCAATGTAAACTCTTTTGTTTTTTGATACCATAATCCAAAGTCTAAGGTAGCTTGTAGATATCTAAATATCCTTTTTATTTCTTTTGAGTGAGTTTCTTTAGGTGTGGATTGAAATATTCCCATTAGTCCTACAACCTACATTATGTTAGGTCTTTTTGTTGCATAGAGAATACTTCCAATCATAGATCTATACATAGTCTGGTATAATTTTGGTGAATCATCATCTAAGCTTAGTTTGCATCCTGTGACCATAGGAGTGCTCGTTGGTTTGCATTCTTCCATTTGTAATTTCTTGAGCATTTCTTTGACATATTTATTTTGGCATGTGAATATTCCTTTTTCTATTTGAGTAACTTTTAAAACTAAGAATAAAGTTAGTTCGCCTAGCATAGACATCTCAAACACTTTCTGCATTTCCATGGACAATTGTTTGCTTAGTATAGTCAGATTACTTCCAAAGATTATATCAACCACATATACAACTACAACAATCATTTTCTTCTTTAATTTTGATATATATATATATATATATATATTACTATCACTAGTTCCTCTCTAATATCCTTGTTGTTGTAGATATTGATCAAGTCTTGAGAACCATGCTCTAGGGGATTGTTTAAGACCATACATATCCTTCTTTAATTTGCGTACATAGTCTAGTTTTTTTGTCAACCTAAACCCTTCATGTTTTTCTATGTAGAATTCTTCTTCTAAGGTTCCATTCAGGAATGCTGACTTGACATCCATCTAATAGATTTTGAAGTTTTTGAAACATGCAAATGCTCAAAACATTTTGATGGCTTCTAATATTGCTACTAGGGAAAAGGTTTCTCCAAAGTCAATTCCTTCCACTTGGGCATATCCCTTGGATACTAGTCTGGCTTTGTTTTTTTTTATCTGTTCATTTTCATTGAGTTTGTTTTTGAATATCCCTTTGATTCCTGCCACATTTTTATCTTTAGGTCTTGGAACCAGTTCCTAAGTCATACTTTGTTCTATTTGCTCAAGTTCCTCATTCACTTCCTTTATCCAATCCTCACTTTTATTGGCCTCTGCAATAGTTTTAGGCTCTATTAGAGAAATCATTGCTTGTTCTTCATATAATACTTTCCTCGTTATTTCTACTCCAGCACTCTTGTCTCCTACAATTTTACTTTCTGGATGATTCTTTTCAACCCTTTTTTATGGTGGTTTTGGCATGGGTGTTTCTTCTTGAATTTTTTTTTCATCAATGTATGGTTCATTTTCTTATAGTTGTTTAGTATCTTATTCATATTGCGATTCACCATCTTCTTCCTCATCACTAGTTCTTTTCCATTCATCAATTTTTGTTTCATCTTGAGATTTGATTTTTCACAATTTTAGATCATCTATTTTTACATTTGCACTTTCCACTATTTTGTGAAATCTTAGATTATATCATTTGTAGGCCTTTTTGTTAGGTGAATATCCCAAAAATATACCTTCATTTGATCTAGATTCAAATTTCCCTAGATTATCTTCATCCCTCTTGATGTAACACTTACTTCCAAAGACTCTTAAATGTTTCCCAAATGATGGTCTTCCAAACCAAAATTCATAAGGGGTTTTCTCGTGGTTAGCTCTAAGTTGTGCTCGGTTAAGTATGTGGACTATTGTATATATTGAATCTCTCTAAAGTTTGTCTAGAATCTTGGATTCATTCAACATAGTTCTCACAACCTCTTAAATAGTTATGTTTTCCCTCTCCACAACTTCATTCTGTTGAGGAGTTCTTGGAGCTGAGAATTGTCTTTTGATTCCATGATTCTCACAAAAAATATTGAATTATTTAGGGGTAAATTCCCCTCCATTATCTGATCTTAAACAATTTATTTTGAGATATATTTCATTCTCTACATAAGTCTTGAATGCTTTAAACTTTTTTCCTCATATTTTTCTTTGAGAAAATATACCCAGGTCATCCTTATGTAGTCATCAATAATCAACATGAAGTACTCGTCCCCTTGTATGTTTCTAGTCCTAGAAGGCCCACGGAGATGAGTGTGAACAATATCCAAGGGTTTTTATGTAGAATGCTCTTTTTTGTATATTTTAACCTTTTGCAATATTTTACTGAAAACAAATTTTCAATAAAAGAACAAAAAAGATACAATGGAAAATACACACATTACTTAAATATTTTTCCCCTAGAAACTCAAACTGGGAAAACCAACGCATTCTATATTCATCCACTTCATACATTTTTTACAATACAATATACATATAGGAGCCAACAACATCCAAAACCCTAATATAATGACCTGGATTAGTCAACAACCCTAATTCCTTAACCAGAAATATAAAACTATCAACAAACAACCATGTGTCGATGCCCAACAATGGACATGAAAATCGAGGTGACATGAAAATCAAGGAAAAAATGAGACATGTGTCCCTTAGATCCCCTGTGCGCCTGGCCTAGGCCTAGTCATGAAAATAATATAACACATATGCAACATTCTCCCACTTGGTTTTTTCTTTGCATATGGGGGGTTACAGAGTTACATAGTCAAAAATCCAAGGCAACAATGCCCATAGGTCCTCTACACCAAGATAAATTCCCAGTGCTCATAGATTTTGTTAATGAATCTGCAACATTCTTCAAAGTGTCCACCTTCACCAGCAGCACTTTCTTTTCTTCAACCATATCTCTCACAAAGTGATATTGAACATCAATATTCTTTGTCTTTAAATGATAATCCAGGTTCTTCACCAGACACATTGCACTCTAATTGTCACAATCTATCCTTACATCTTGTTGTACCAACCCAATACCTGAACACAATCTGTGTAACCATACTTCTTCCTTTCTTGCATGAGGGGTTGTCATGTATTCATCTTTTGTAGTTGAAAGTGTCACTATAGACTCTATTTTTCTCATCCAACTGATTGCTCCTCTAAACAGGTTAAACACATACCCGCTTATATATGTCCTACGATCTAGATATATATCCTAGTCTACATTCACAAAGCCATGTATGTCCAACACTCTGTCCAATCTTGGTCTTCCCTGGTATCACAATCAATAGCTAGCAGTGCCACACAAATACCTGAAAACCCACTTTATTTTTGTCCAATGTTGCTTCCCCGGTTTTGACATATACATGCTCAAAACTCCCACTGCATGTGCAATGTTCGTTCTAGTACAAAACATTGCATACATCAAACTACCAATTTCACTCACATATGGAACACGAGACATGTCCTCCTCCCCTTCATGTGTCTTGGGATACTGATACGCAACTTTACACCAACAAGAATAAGGACCTTGATTGGTTTAGATTCCTGCATATTAAACCTCTTCAATATTGTCTCGACATATTTTCTCTGCTTTAACCAAAGTTTCCTATTTTTTCGATCTCTTTTAATTTCCATGCGCAAAATGAAATTTGCAGCACCGAGATCCTTCATGTCAAATTTAGAGGAAAACTAAGTTTTCACATTCTAGATAATCTCCTTGTTGTTTCCTATCACCAACAAGTGATCCACATATAAGGCCAAATAAATCAAATGATCACCAATTAGTTTAAAATACACAGAGCGATCCTCTTTGCTTCTTTTGAAGCCAAGTCCCAACATATAAGTATCAAATTTTTGATACCACATCCTTGGTGATTGTTTTAAACCATATAGGGAATTTTCCAGCTTCCATACCAACTCCTTATTTCCATTCATAGAAAAGCATTCTAGATGCTTCATATAGATTTCTTCTTCTAGATCCCCATGTAGTAATGTTGTCTCTACATCCATGTGTTCTACTTCAAAATAAAATGCAACAACAATAGATAAAAAAAATCTTATATAAGTTAACTTGGAAACAAGAGAAAAAATATCACCAAAATCAATTCCCTCAACTGGGGAATAACCCTTTGCTACTAACCGATCTTTGTATTTCTCCACTTTGCCTTTTGCATTTAGCTTCTTTTTAAATACCCATTTTCTTCCAATGGGATTTCTTCCAGTCGGCAACTCCACTAGATCCCAAGCCTCATTCTTATCCATGTCATATCTTCATTCATGGCCTTTTTCCAGAGTTTTCCATCCTCTGAATTCATTTCTTCCCTGATAGTTCTAGGATCGTCATCAATAATAGACAAAGAAAAATTTGAATGGAAATTAGATGAAGTATACCTTTCTGGCAGCCTTCTTTCTCGAACTGATCTCCTCAATACTGGAGTATGAGGATCTTCTTCTTTTGATTCATGTTCTTATGTAGAGTGAGATTCATTATCCTTTAAATCAAACTCTATTTTCTTTGGTTCTTCCTTACTTAGTAGGACTTTCTATATACAACATCCTTCTTTTCTCTAAATACCACATCTCGGCTATACACAACCTTCTTAGTTTCTAGGTTCCAAATCTTATAACCTTTGAGACCATATTTATATCCAATAAAGATACACTTTTCAACCTTCTTATCTTCCTTACTCTTGTTTTCCTTTGGAACATCAACATAGGCCTCACAACCAAATACCTTGAGATGTGTGAGAGAAGGTTTCTTACGAGTTCACACCTCTTGTGGAGTCTTGTCATCAAGCCCTGATGAGGGTGATTTTTTGACCAGGTAACATGTAGTACCCACTTCCTCTGCCCAAAATTCTTTCCCTAACCTGGAACCATTGAGCATGCACCTTTATTTTTCCATCAATGTCATATTCATCCTTTATGCAAATCCATTATGTTGAGGTGTATATGGAGTATTCTTATTCCTTGCTATACCTCACTTCTTACAAAAATATTCAAAATCAATCACATATAACTCTCCACCATTATTTGTCCTCAACACCTTAATTCTTTTCTCTGTTTGATTCTCAACAAGAGCCTTAAACTCTTTAAACATGTCAAAGACTTCATATTTATTCCTGAGGAAATTTATCTAAGTATTCCTCGATAAGTCATCTATAAATGAGACATAGTACACAGATTTTCCCAACGATGGAACCAACACAGGTCTAAACACATCACTGTGAACTAGTTGTAAAATTCCTTCTACCCTCATTGCACCAGAGGGGAATCCTAATAGATTATGCTTCACATATACACAATGATCACAGAAATAAAAATCTAGAGATAAATTAGACATACATTCAACCATACATTTACCATGTAGTATTCAAAGACCCTTCTCTCTGGTATACCCTCGTCTTTGATGCCACAACATAACCTTTTCTCCAGAGACTATACGATTTTTTTCTTCTTCTACTCCAATATCAAGAACAATGGAACTATTACACCCATCACTAATAGTTCTTCCTTTCAAATTATACATATTTCCAAACCAAACTCCCTTCAACAACACCATTGCTCCTAGAACCATCACGCAGGTTTCCTTTTCAAAAATTGTTTTTACCCCTGCATCGTCAATTTTTCTTACAGAAATCAAATTTCTAGCCAATCCTGGGATGTGTTGAACACCAGGTAGTGTTTTAATCCTTCCATATATGAGCCTCATCTTACCATTATTCAGATCCTTTATTTTTCTCAATTTTGGATCTACACTACTTCTTGTAGTGCCTTTTTTTCCCACATATCCACCATACCTTTACAAACTTTCCGGGATATTTATATCTACCCTTAGACTTGGATATCCCACTTGAGGGCTTAGACCTATTTCTTTCCTGGGAGTGTCCTCTTGCAAATAATGCATCTATATTATGTCCTTCCATGTTCTTTCATTTCATCTCCTCCGACAATAAGGATGAGACTACTTCATCAAACTTCAAGGAAGTTGTATTACTATATATGGCCACAATCAGATTATCCCACGAGTCTAGTAAAGAGAACAGTAAACTGATACACTTATCTTCATCTGAAATTTTAATCTCAACAGATACTAATTGACTTATCATAGTATTAAAGTCGTTCAAATTCTTTGCCACCAAGTCTCCATCTCTCATCCTCAGGTTATACAACTTCTTTCTCAGAAATAGTTTATTTAATAGGGACTTAGACTGATACAACTTCCCCAACTTATCCCATAAATCCTTGGTTGTATCTTCCTCTGACACATTCAGCAATATTGAATCTGAGAGACATAGTCAGATCATTTTCTTTGCCTTCCGATCCAACTTTTTCCAATCATCTATTGAAGTTCCTGTAGGGGTAGTACATGGATCCGCCATGATCCAATGATCTCTTTCCACCAATAGATATTCCATATTGAGCTTCCACATCTCAAAAAATTTCACATTAAACTTCTCGATCTCAATTTTCGAACTTCTTGTCATTTCTCTTCACCTAAAGAATCAATACTACAGATCTCCCACTCTAACAAGGATTATCACAGTCCTGAGCCAAACCATTGACCATAAAGGCATCCCCCTAAAGCCAAAAAACTTACGATACCACATGTAGATTTTAACCTTGTACAATATTTACTGCAAACATATTTTCAGTAAAAGAACATAAAATATACAATGGAAAATACACACATTACACAGAGATTTTCCCCTTGGAAACCCAAACCGGAAAAATCGACATATTGTATATTCATTCATAGTGCTACACTGCATACAATACAATATACATATAGGAGACAACGACATCCAAAACCCTAACCTAATGACCAGGATTAGTCAACAACCCTAATTCATTAACCGAAAATAGAAAACCATTGGAAAAAACCATGTGCCAAAAAACTGCCCAACAATGGACACGAAAATCAAGGTGACACGCAAAATGAGGAACAAATGTGACACATTTATTGAAAAAAAAAAATCGCCCCTCTACTAACCCCAAAGTGAGACCTGACGGTCCCCCCTCAAACCCCTCTATGCATCGTGCACAAAATATAACACATACACAACAAACATACCATGGATGATACTCCCCCATCCATGCCATACTTGGAATCTCTCAATATCCCATATTTGACCAAACTAATGAATGATCCCATATTACATGACTCCACTTGGACAAATATTCCCACTAAGATACCTTATGATATTCCCAAATTCAAAGGAAAACCTAGAGAAGGCCCAACCAATCACATTATGTCTTTCCACTTGTGGTTTTCTTCCAATAGCATTATGGAAGATTTTGTTTTCTTATGGATATTCCAAAGAATGCTCATGGGTCCCTATGCTAAATGGTATGTGGATGAGAAATATAGGTCCCACTCAACCTTCGAGTCATTGGCGAAATCCTTCTTATCCTTCTTCCAACTCCTAGTGCGCTATGACACTGGCTTTTGAAATGTTAAAGTTTTGGTATTCTTGTTTAACCATAGACAATGTCACATCATTGTCACCCAACCATGGGCATTCACATATGCCACCCTTGAGAACACTAAACTTTTCTTAGATAGAATGATTTTGGAAATTCCATACTAGAACCAACAGATAAAACCTAGCCACAACTACTATAGCAACAACCAAATAACCATACAAGGAGAGTGCACCTTATACCAAGAGAAGCACAAGAGAAATACCAAAAGAATGTTGCACTATTCCTCCAGACTAGCGGCCCCTCCATCTATAGTTGGTGCTCCCATACTTGTGCACCTCTTAGCTACAAATGCATTCTTCTAGACTTACAAACTTTCTAAGTGAGTGTGTACAAATTGAAAATGTGTTGAAGCTACATAGAATATATCTAGCTAGAAAATACTATACACATTTGTAGAGAGAAATTGAGAAAGAAGAAGAAGGAGAGAAAGAATGGAAGAATTCTCATTAACCGTAATGAATAATGAATAATTTACACATGATATACTCTATATAACTCAATCAATGCACACTGGAGGAGAAACAATGCACCATATTGGTGCTCTAGAGTGATATGGACACACACCA
>JASDQU010209485.1:919-11629 GCA_032191745.1 Picea mariana
AAATATATATGTGGAAACTACACATAAATTACTTGAAGAAATAAAATGATAGTATTCACTATGTATCTCTCTCTGGGGAGAAAATTTGTAATTCATGGTGAACTATAACACTGATAAGTTTGTGCCCAACTAGAAAACATAACAAGATTGTCAAAACTAGGAAGATTTCCACCTAGAATTGTGAGAGTGTTTGATATATTTATAAATATAATTTTGAAAATTCACCGTGACTTTTGTAAAAGGGATATCATCCTCAAGCAAGTCAAAAACCTTGGAGAATACGACTGAATAATAGGATGGATTCATAGTTACCTACTTTGTAACACCTTGTTTCCCCTAGTATGTAAATATATGTCTAAATGTCGCCATGAATCATGGCTAGTGTGTTTAACGTTTTGGACCTTGATGAACAATCAAAACGACAAAATAAATTTTGATGATAATTAAAAGAAAATTGTTGATGGGTGGATCATTTATACAGAAATAATTCCATGAGAAGGAATGGTGAGGGAGAACCTTAGTGGTTGAGATGACCCCTGCATAGAAGTACCCTATTGAATCAAAATATTCAAACCTAGAACTATACTTTGTCCTAGAATATTTATTTACATCTCAAGATGGTGGTTGAGTGGTCCTCCTCAAAAATAAATGAGATAATGGGCATAGTACCCATTTGGAAGTTTGCGATATGACCCACACACTTTGGGGATTTTACCATGAAATATTGCTTCAAAAGGAAAGAGAATGAGGAAAAATCGTAGACATAAGAGGGAGGATGCATATGGTTGGGTCGGGAGACCAAATTTGAGTGGATAAGAGTGTGTGAAACTCCACTGCTCCTTAGAAAATAGAGGGAAGTCAAGTTCTATGTGTTCTAGGTAATAAAATAAAAAATGCGTTCTCTAAACCAGGATGATAAACAACGTTGTTAATTTTTTGTATTTAGTCGTGCAAGATAATTGTTGTGACTCCCCGAGTCAAGAGAAAACCCTTTGTTTGGTCTAATTGGAGATATATCTTGCTAAATTCTATTGGTGAAGTAAGTGGTCTCCATCTTTCACCTATTTCATTTTGTGATAATTTCCCTTATGGAATCATCTTCTTGCTAGGGGGTGGCCAACTGCAAGGATAGACAAAATAAAATTGTGCCTATGGTTGAGTGGAAAGAGGCTCATCCATCAACAGTTTACAATATACTTCTAACTCTCAGACAAGTGTTTCAATAATTTTCATATTCCAAGATATTTTTCTTAATGGTATCGAATTTATGTTTTCTTTTTATGAAGAATCAATATTATGTTCAAGTAGTGAAATGTGTTTCTTCATATGTCCAGTTGATTGTAAAATGTAAAGAGGGTTGTGTAAAAATATATTCTTTTTTTTGCCTCTAACTGTTTCTACTTTTATATACTATTGTAAGAAATTATTTGTGACTCTGAGTAAGAGAAGAGTGGTGGTTGGACATTTCCAACCCACTACTATGAATTCATCTCATGTGTTAGTAGTGAATACTAAGCTATTAAATTCTTCACATAACATCTGAAGATAGGAATGTTTAAATTTCTATACTATGAATATCATTTTTCGTATTTCTAAAGTTATAGATCAGTGCTTGGAAATTAACTCTACCCGGTTAGAGAAAAATCCTTATGACCTTCTTGTAAGGATTAGTGGAATGCTAAATATTATTTTGAATCATGGGAAAAATGATGACCCACCAGGTCATAATACCGACAGGTTCAGAGTTCCTAATAACTTTGCTTAAACTCAACATTTGTGTTCTTTCAATTTGTTCATTCAGGTCGAAAATACTCCTTTCTAATAGAGTCCTTAAGCGCCTCTTGGATCAATGCTAATATTCCTTTTCTTTCTCATGACCAAGCACCTTAACCTACATTAATTCCTTAAGCGCTTCACTTTTGCGCTAAATCCCCACGAGACCATGCACTAAAACCATGGACTCCAATACCAGATTGGGTGTCTTCAAAACCTGCATCTGGAACACCCAACCTTTACCAAAGTCTCGATCTAGTTTATCAGATCCTTATGCCAGAATTATGTGATCGACCTTGTCATCATGCCGGCTTTATCGACCTTTAGGGATTCAAAACCACCTCACAATTCCTTGACAATCTATCCCAATATCAATAGACCAGTATGGAACCATGACTAGTGGAACTATGATCCTGGGAGATCAGGATGTCAGGGCACAATGGCTGATATTTTGTAATTATGGAAGTATGTACTGGGAATCGATAGGCCGATATACCCAAATTGGGTAATCAGGGTATCGGGTACTAGGTTTCCCCTTGGTAAGGTTTTAAACTTGCACCAGGTTCGATAGGCCGATAGATTTGAAAAACAAGACACCTCGATGGAGAGTTTTAGTGTTCACTTTGCAATTTAGGATGGATACAAAATTTTTTGGGGGTCATTTGGATGACGTATTGAGTCTCGATCTAATAAACATATAGGACTTGATCTAGATTTGATCCAACAGATAAAATTTCCCTAGACTTGAGAAGGTCCAATGGCCAAGATCTAACAACCATGATTAACTCATCATCCTGATCAAATGGTCATTGTTCTTCGATGCTTGCAAAGGAATTCAAACTCTTCTCTTTGACAATATTTGACCCCATTTCATCCTACACGCAAAAGGAAACTCCACGTTGTCTAATTGGACCCAGATCCACTCTTGAATATTTTTCTTCGATCCTTTCCATTCCTACTCATTTTTCCTTCACGAATTTCATAGGAACTTCATACCCTTCTTGATGTCATTCAACGAACCTGTTTTCAATTTTATTCAACATCTCTCACCTCCACACACTTAGCTCAATATGATAGACACAGAAGTAAAAAACCTAGGTAGTGACAAGAGGATGAATAAAACAAGAGAAAAATAAACCCAAATATTTATATTAATGAATCTATGTACATGGTTCTTGATAGGACCCATATTCTCTTGGCCATATTTTACATTTCATTGGCCTCTTATTAGCCTATTGGCCACACTTGGCCTCTTACACACAAAATCCCTACACTTGTCTCTTTGTTTCTCTTGTACCACCCTCCATGCCCATAGGCTTACATAATATATACAAGGAAGAACCAACTTCTTAATCTATTTAGATCCACAAAATTCTCAACTATCCCTAAGATACCTCTATTACCTCTATAAGCTCTTGAATTTGTCATCAAAGCATATTTTATTACATTTTTGGCTTTCCAAATAAATCTCTCCTTAACTAAAACATTCTTGATCAAACAAATCCTATCATATGTAGATCCTTGTAGAATCTAAGAAAAAAAAGAAATTACAATAATTTATGGTTAGGGAACCTACTCCCTTAGTAAATTCAAAGACCCCTTAGGTCTATTCAACAAGGGTGTTTTTGGAGGAAAAATGCTCATGCATCATAAAAATCCCTTAACTTCCATCCAACATAATGAACATGATCAACTTGACAAGGGCGAGTCCCAGAATGAAATATTGACCATGATTTTGATTTCATAAGCTTAGGAAGATTTATAGAAAGTATAAGGCATTTTAACTTGCATCCAAAAACCTGTAACTATGGAATTTTTCATAAAAGTATGTGTTCACTTCAGCTTACTCCAACATGGGAAGGAGCAGACTCCTTAAAATACTATGAGTTTTGTTTTAGAACTAGTACCAATATTTTTTAGAATTGAATCTAAGTCTTTTATTTGATACAACTTGTTTTCAATTTAATTGTTTTTTAGTAATTTTAGTTAATTTTATAAAAACACATCTGCATATTATTTTTATATGGAATAATGATTCAGTAAAAAGAAAAAACAATATCTGCAATAACGCACAGTAGAAAATTATGGAAAATTTATATTACAGAACCTTTGAATGTCCTCTTCAAAAGGGTATTTTTAGATTTAAATTTTAAATAAAAATTAATACACATACATGGTGTCGAACTAAACGTGTTTAAAATATGCAACCTTTTCATAATGCTCAAATTCAAAAAATTGTAGCAATTATAATATTCATCTTTTGTCTTCAAAACTATAGTCACACTTTAATAGAGTCTTTTTTTTATTGTTGTGGCATATTTTGTTTTTCATCAACAAAAGTTTAATAACGAGTAAATTGACGTTGATAAACATAACTCGTTATCAATTCCTTCATTTTTAAGGAACATGTTGTCAATCAATAACTAAATTGACATATCAAATGTCAATAAAAAATTTCAAAAAATAATCAATAGAAAGATAACAAAATTCATGATTTTTTTGTTTTACTGTAAAGTGAAATTCTAAATAAAAAAATACTTTTGTTTACCAGAAGTTGAAAAAATTCTGAAAAAATATTTTGTTTTCTCAAAAAACAAGGAAAATAGACACCCATTGTATCATCCCCAACTACCAAGTTGTGTTATGCCACATACAAATTCCAACTCTGATACCAATTCCATTCACTTAAATTCTTTGCAGATGAACAACATTATGCAAAATAAAAACAACATATACATATAAAATATCATTCAGGAAAAAAATATAACATAAATAGATAATTAAGCACACAATTATTAAAACAAGAACATAAAAGACACTTATCTTTTATAAAATATCACCAACTGTGTTCAGACCTCAAACTTTCCTCCCATCCATAGACTATGTTACTCATAACTCTTAGTAGTAGGTCACCCCCGAGGTGGGGTTAAAACTCCACCACGACAAAGGAATCCTAAGCCAAGTTAAGCTATGTCAACAACCAAAATGCTCAAACTAAGGTTCCAACTCCAACAAACAGCCTACAATCTCTCATTCCCCACATGCCTGTCCCACCCCAAGAAGTGTGCCCCTTCTATGATCAACAATAATTCAAGTGCCCCACTTCCCTTCTAGGGCTTCAACATTAGGTCGGACAGGATGTCTCAGAGCCCTGTAGCTACATCTTGACACCTTGGGAAAACAATTCCCAACAATTATATCACATGGAGAGAATTCACATGGGACCAACAAATCACTTCTTCAATAGATCATGGGCCTTACAACCTACCTCTTCAACTCAATTTACCCATAAACCTATCCCAATCTTCTCTCAATTTCATGTATGGATGATGGTTGTAGAGTGAGTATGGAGGAAATGAGAGAATGATGGGAATAATGAGTGAATGAATTATGAAGGAATGATGGAAAATGAACTAATTTCCCCCAAATATATGTGCATGTTCCCATCTTGACACTTGTCATGTTGGGAACTACATGGGCCCCCCACATGGTGATATGTTCCCATTTAGGGACTTAGGATAAAATGAATATCCCCTACTTTAGACTTTAGAATTTAGGAATATTAATAAAATATTCCTTTGGGCTTAAGCCCCCTTATCTTAGCCCCTTTCCTATAATCTTAGCCATCCCTTTCCTTTTCTAGTGGATTTTATCCCCCCATACTCTTTATGTCTGGTTGGTCTACAACAATGATATGTTTTCATTAATATTTAAATGTGATTGCATAATACAAAGATATGCTCCTTGGACTTTTATCTTCTGGCTCTCCAGCCTAATAACCACACATACACTATAGCCTCAAAATACATATATACAGAGGTACTCTAGCCCAAAATGTCTCGGCTCACCAACCTGTATGTACATTTACATTAACATTACAATTGGGATTCAGACTAGGGAAATTACACCCATATTCATGATTTTACCCCTCGAGGAATGTGAAAAATAAAATTCAATTAAGAATTATGTGTCTTGTGTTTAATTCATGCTTTATTAAGACAAGGTAAGAACGGAATTTACGTAAAACCATGTCCAAAGGTAAAGACTTAAAATATCGGTTCTTCCCTAAATAGTAGTAAATATTTGTTTGAAAATAGGTGGGTAGTAAGTTCTAGCAAAAACATAATTTTTACTGTGGGAAGTTTATTCCCACTAAAAAATATTTTCTAGAAAGAAATTCAAAATAATAAATATATGTGTATATATATTTCAAAAATGTCTCTTAAGAAAAATACTCATGATGAAGGGAGGTTGGTAACTTCGGGTAATTTTTCCAAATTTACTATTTATGGTCTTAATAAGTTGAATATTAAGAATATAAATTAGTATATTAAAAACTATGAATTTCTATCTTGTGCACGAGAAATGGAGAAGCTCATAATTTTCCCTCTTATGGGAAAATAAACAATTTTTGCTAATTTTACCATCATTAATAATTTCACACTTCATAGAGGTCTCTGTGATCCTAAGGAACAACCACTATTAATGTATTTTGTTTTATTTAATTTCAATACCTAGAAAATTTCTTTCCCTTCTCCTAACTTTTTAAAAATATTAAACCTCATAGAGGCTTTGGGCACTAAGAGAAGGAGGAGGTAAGGTACATGTGTTACATGAATCCCCAGTGGTTGATCAAATGAATTAATCCCAATACAAAATATTACTAATATTAAAACCCTATTAGGATGTCTCCCACCGAGAGAATGGAGAAGTAATGCAAAATTGGTCAATGATTGACCTAGGGGTTGACATGGACATTATAATATTATATTAATACAATAATATCAAAACCCCATCAGGCTATCAAGCACTAGAATAAAGAGGCTTGAAGTTTTGCATGAAAGAGGTATACCCAAGGGCCGGTATGAGGTAGAAATATATTAAATGTTAGTTCATGTGATAAGTTATATACCTTGGGGTGGGTACCAAAATATATAATATAAAATAATAATAAACCTCCAATGGAGTATTCCTCACCAGGATAAAGAGAACAAAAGGTGTGTGAGTGTTATAACCCTAAATTGCACCAGACATGCTTACCTGGCATCAGGCCATCTCATATCCCTTCTTTGCCAAAAACTACTGAACAATTCTTCTAAAAATTCCATTTTTAAAAGTCCACACTAGTTGGCCCACTACAACCCATGTGGATCTACAGTGTCCACGCTAGCAGGCCCACTACAGCCCACGTGGACCTTTCAGAATCACGAAAAAAGGAAAGTTTTTGATGGAACAAAAAGCTATGGGTGAGTTAACTGAAACTCCCAGCCATGCATGGCCGAGGGTTCATCCAAATATCTAGCTCCTTCTAGCCTATAAAAGAAGGGGTAGGGGTCCCATTTGAAAGAGGAAAAATATAGCAAAGAAACTCTGCCCATTTACATATTCCCATTGTCCCAACCCTTTAGCCTTTCCTTATGCCAAAGGAGATTTAAAGAAAAGTAGTTGAAGGACAGAAGAAGAGAAGCCCAGGATCAGGTTCAAGGAGCGGTGGCTGGTCTCAACTTTTTATGCATGCATAGTTGTTTCTCGTCTTGAATGCAGGTCAGCTTTGGAAGGAGAATTGCGAACAAGTAGTGAAGCACAATGGGGGATCGACATCAAATGCCAGTAACAAGGTAGGTTGATCTTTCCATGCATTTACTAAGAAAAAGGGATTTAAATCTAGGGATGAAGGTAGAAAGTAATTTCTATTTGGTCATATCTGCATGCAAAGTCTGAACTCTATTTGCTAGTTCGTAGGGTGTTTTTCCCAAACAATAGAATTGGCGACTCCACTGGGGAGAATATCTAGGGCTCCTGGAATTTTATTTAGTTTTTGAGTAGTTTAAAGACTAGTTTTTCTTGCCTATCTTTTCTTTTCATTTCTATAAGGTCTGAGCTAGCAGGGAGTCTGGTTTTCCATACCAGCTTTCCCTGACTTTTGCTTGAATGTGTTTTTTGGGACCCACAGAGGTACACGTGGCCTGCACAAGGTCTTCACGCATGTACCCGCGCCCTACCCTCTTACAGCCTGTGTGTTAATGCTAGCTATAGAGGTAGCAGTAGCGTGTAGAGTTCAGAGAACCTCAGAGGCAGTCATCCTCTTCCCTGTCAGACTCACACATTCTCAGGGGGTTTTCTGGAATTCTGTATGAAGTCTTGTTTGCTAGCAGTCCTATCTCAGATTGTTTTTTCTTTATCATTTTTTTTTCTTACATTATTTGTTTTTCTATTAAAAAGAGTATCCAAGCCTTCAAGGGATCCTGGTTATCAATATCAGTGGTCTCTTCCTGGTTTGGCCTGTCTGTTTTCATTTTTTCTTAGAGTTTAGATATACACGTGGCATGTACAAGGTAAGCCCACGTGTACACACCCTCTATATCTGTTCAGCGCGTGTTCGCACACGTGCTGTTTGAGTAACAATCGCGTTCTTGTACAGGATACTTTTTTTTGAGGGTAAGGCAGTCATCCTTTCCCTTGATAAGAATTATTTCTCTCAAGTGTTTGAATCTCTGTGTGAGCAGTCCGTAGCTTAGGATTAATCTTACCCTTAGCTTGCTTTTTCTCGTTTAAAATCTTGTCAAAAAAATAAAAAAAAATTACGGTTTTTAGACAAGTGTGAGAGTCATTGTTTTTACAATTGTTGTTGTGTGATTTGTTAATATGATTCTTTGCAATCTGCGATTAGGATAGAGTTGTTTTTTTTGGTTTTTGCTTGTCGGTATTTTTCCTTTCTTGCTTTACTAGCATTTAAATAAAAAAAAATTCTTTTCATTTTCTTGTTTGCTTGAAAAGTGTGTTTCTACATTATTAAGCCAGGGAAAAGTCTTTTATTTCATAAGTTTTTGCAGTTCACTTAGATCATAAGTAGCTCATAGTCGAGTGAAATTACTTTGAGTTTGTTGTCCAAAATCTTAGAAAAATTAAAAATATTTTTTGAAAAGTTGTCGAAATTTTTCATTCAGTGAAAGTTTTGTTTCCATCTTTTTTATTCATTTTTTGATTTTGTTTTTTACACATCATCAGTTTCACCCTCACACCCCTTGACGTAAGACAAAGCCATAAAAGTAATGCTAAATTTAAAATCTACTAGACTTTTATGTTTGTAGGGTTCACAAACTAGTTTAGGACTAGGGCCTTGGATTGGGTTGGAGGGGAAACTCTACCAGGCCATTTAAAATCAAACATTGGAGTCTGAGATAGGGAGTGTCTAAGTCTAGTTTCATGAAATTTATCTGGGACCCCCCTCTAACACAAGGGATAAACAAGAGGTCGCGTGCGGAAAGGTAGCGGAGATAACCCCTCCAAAGCCGAACCAATCGTAGTGGAGAACACATATAGAGGGCTTGTTTTGGGATTCTGTCGTTTGCATTTGCCATGGGGCTTCATGGGTCTCAAATCCATTCGAGGTCCTCAGTTGTCTTCTGGACCATTTTCTCTCGATACCCTTGCAAGTTTCAGGCTCGATACCCTACTCATTGTGGTCTACCCAACTTTCGGTTGTACCCGCCTGGTGACTGTTTGCGTGTTGGCAACCTAGTTGCCAATCTTTGTTAGGGACATACACAGGTGACTATGGGGGTATACCATGGTACCTAGGACAGACATCGGGCCACGCTTTGCAGAGTATACCCGGAGGGTGCTTCCGTGTTCGAGTTGCACTTGCACCGGTAAGTTGCTCTAGTGTTGGTTGTTGTAACTGTTCTTCCAATTAATTTACTGTTTGCTTGTCTTAACTTCGAGGGATTCTTTTGTAGTGGGTGTTACTTTTGAGTGTTTAGACTACCTTAGACTGTCTTGGATCTTCTCACACAGTGGAGGATCCTGAGCTCCGCTGGTCACGAAGGCTTCTTGTCTTGCCATCGGTTACACTGGAGCCACCCCCGCCACCATTAAGGCAGAAGCTAGACCAACAAGGGTCTTTTGAAGTGACCGGGTTACAAACCATTATGCCCAAACAACCCCCGGAGGAATCAACCATTTTGGATCTTGAAGCAACTGCTCTTGGCCTGGTTGAAACCCCAACCACTGATATCTTGGCACCTTTTATTGTACCAATTCAATTTCACGAGCTCCAGACAGTGTCGCACACAGCAATGGAAACAAATGTTGTTACTCCTTTTGGGAATTCTTCAATTCCCACCATGGTTGTCACCACAGGAGAGCTGTCATCTCCTAACCTACCGTCATCGGTGCGAGCCACCATGGTCTCGACCGCAACTACTTCTCACAGTGGTCCGAACCCGTCTTTGGTGGTGGCCACAACCCCTTTTACACCAAGTGTGACAGGCCCTCCATTCTCATACGGGATGCCTAGTTCGGGTACAAGTCCTGTACTTTCCTACTCCACTTTACAAACTTTGGGTTTGGGAGCAGGGAGCTCTAGCGCTCCCCTGCAAGGTCACATGGGGGGCACTCCTTCTCCTTTCAATGCTTTCCCTTACGGAGGAGTTCATATCCCTCCTTCGTCCCCTTCACTCGGTGGCTCGCATCAACAATCTGTCGGGCAACCTACGCACAATAGTTTATTTGGAGCGGGGAGTCCAGGACCACCTTCACATAGTATGCTGGTAGGTTCGACATCATTTTCTTTGAATGGAACGTTTGGTAACAACACCTTCTCGTCAGCCGCTTTCCTGACTGGGGGCAACCCCATTTTTGGAAAATCTACTCCTGTGAAGGGTACTATTCCTGCACAGGGAGCAAACCTAGCAGGACCTTGGAATTCAGGGCAAGGATCCATTCCCTCCTTCGAAATGTCGATTTGGGGTAATTATTTCCACAATCAATGGAACCCCAGACAAACTACTATTCTTATCCCCACGAGACCGGCATGGGGTAATCCTTCTCAAAGTCCTTTGAATACAATGCATGCCCAACCATCTGTGTCCTATTTGGGAAATCAGTCGATGATGTCTCCACATATGCAAAATCCTTACGCTAGCCAGGGCCATG
>JASDQU010209485.1:11729-32925 GCA_032191745.1 Picea mariana
GCTTGAGTGGTTCCTTAAGTCTTTGGTCCCACAGTTATCCAAAGACATTGCGACATCCATAGTTTTCTCCAAAGAAGATGCCATCATGAGGGCTCAACAGTTTGAGCTCATCTATTCTCAGTCCGGTTTATTATACAACATCTTGCCAGATACGCCACATTCAATACTAGATAAAACTAGACAGAGAGATGGACCACATGCCAATGGTATTGTCAGTTCAGCACAAACCAAGCCTGCCGAGCAATTGACAAAGAAGTTGTAGCAGTTATCCATACAACACACAGTGGCCAGCCAAACTACTGCTTTGGCTGCTCCCCCTACCCAAACGTCGAAAGTACACACATTGCAGTCGACTAACCCAAAGGCCAACCAGCAGCCTGAAGGGAAGAAAAAACAACGAAAGAAGGGTAAGGGGGATAAAAAACCCAATGATAATGCTGGCGGGGACAACACTGAAAAACGGAAGGTGAGGTATCCATGCAACTTGTGCACAAAAGACCACCCGACCCATCTATGTCCTCGACTTGTAAAGGCCCAAACATTTGCCACACAACAAGCAGTGTTGACTAATCCCTTTCAACATGGGCAAAATCTAACTCAAGCCTCTGCAAGCATAGAAGGGGGCAACCAAGAAACCTGCCCGCCTCCGAACAATCCCTCATCTGTGAACATATATATGGTTAGGGGTGATGCTTTCATATCAACTAGAGCGCACGATTATAGTAAACCAAGCGCTTCTGAGAAGGGTAAAGAAGCTGATCTCCCATCTCTTCCTCTACAGATTGAGAAGACGTTGGGAGAAACAATGACATGCATTCCAAAAGGTGCATTTAAAAAAGCTTCTCATAACCCAAACGTAAAGGCCTCCCAAAACTACTCTGTGGTGGAATATTTATCAAAAACCCCTTACGCAATGTCTGCTTTGGAGGTCCTCCAAAGCTGCCCTGCTCAGAGGAAAGCCTTGTTAACCTCTTTGGGCTCTACTGAGACTTGTAATTCGGGTACCATCATGTTAGATACAACCAACTTAAAACCTCATCTGTGTTACCACGTCACATTTTAGATAGTAGTGGCTTACCCCATGAAAACTTTTACACGGAATATATTCCGCACGGTGGTCGACGAGGGCGCCTCGACATGCATTATGTCATTGGCATGTTGGAAGGCCATTGGCCAGCCCGTTTTGTCTCCATCACCTACTCTCCTCACTGCTTTCGACGGTTGTTCATTCCGACCACATGGTATCATTCCGTCTTTCCCTATGCAGTTAGGAGGGAAGACTATGTGCGTCGAGGTAGAAGTAGTTGATGCTCCCCTCGACTATAATCTTTTGTTAGGAAGGAGTTGGACTTACGCTATGCAAGCCATGGTCGCTACAGTTTTTTGGGTCTTGTTGTTTCCACACGAGGGCCGGATTGTGACCATAGATCAATTGTCTTTCTCCAGACCTGACCCGTCACTGGGGGCATCCACGGTGTCGATGATTGATAATCCTCAACCAGGTGTTGTTAACGTAGGGGTTGGTTTGTGCCCATCCTTGATGGGTACCTTCGATTACCCGCCCCCTCAAGGCGATATCAAATTTATATCCAGTCATCACAAGGTTGATATTTTTCAGGTTTCATCGTTCTGCACGACTTACTTCGATGACCCGTGGACACTTCCTTCCCCATCAACCATGATGGATGAGACAGAGCACTCAGGTATGTCCTTGTCCTTGTCCGCTACTAAAGTAGTGTACTCTTTAGTCCAGCAAGCTTCAGCTAACCCTGATTTGACTCCTACACAAGAGTTAGATCCTCTGCAAGAGCCTATTTGGGCTCAGGGTTCTCTCGCTAGCACCGATTCATTAGACTTAGTCTTGCCCTCCGACGAAGAAATAATCGAAGCAATGACTAGTTCGGACAAACCTTTTGAAAATCTTCATCACAGATCATATTTTCTCCTAGAGTTAAGCCGAATCGAGGCAAGAGAATTCACCGTGACTATGACTGGAGATAGGTCTTGTCCTACTAATCCCTTAGCTACTCACAAGATCTATGCTGAGGGTAATATGGAAACCATTGTTGAAACGATACCTATCAATACCTCCAAAACCCCTGGCATCATAGACAATGTTTTCGTCGAAGCATATAGCTCCCCCGAGGAGATGCTAGGCATCGACCCACAAAGAGTTGATCATGATCTAACTTTGTTGTTTTTCAAGCTCGCTTTGAGATCCGAAAGCAACATTCGGCGAGACTGCATTTATGCTTTTCGATCTCGTATGGATTAACTGAGAAAAGTAACCATTATGGAGTCTTCTTTAAGCCCTTTTCAGACTCCTTAAAGATGAAAACATTGTCGAGTGACCTTGTTTCTTCACACTCGTTCAATTGGTCCAGAAGAACGTTCCTTAAACGGGTCTTCTTTTAAACCCTTTTCAAACCCTCTAAACATGAAAAGACTGTCGAGCGATCTTGTGGCCTTTCACACTCGTTAAACTGAAATTTGAAGTCACGTCTATCCAACGGTAGTTTACCCCTTTTTCAGTTCGGATGGTCAACTGTACGAACAAAGTTATACTCTATGGAACTTCCGTTCTTTAGAAGAGTACTCTCAGGTATAATTTTATCCCTTTTTCGGGCCCGAGGGACTAAAATTACGAAAAAGAAACCCCCATGGAGTCCATAGTTAAGCTCTTTTCAGACTCCCTAAAATTGAAAAGATCGTCGAGTGACCTTATTCTTTCACACTCGTTAAGTTGGTCCAGAAGAATATTCCTTATGGAGTCCATAGTTAAGCTTTTTTCAGACTCCTTAAAAATGAAAAAACGACCAAGTGACCTTGTGTTTATCACACTCATTAAAATGGTTTTGAATAGATGTCTTGTCGGTGCTACTTTACCCTTTTTTTGAACCAACTAGACTATATCCGAAAAAGGTACCCCAATGGAGTCTCCTTTTATTTTTTTTCAGACTCTCTAAATATGAAAAACCATTGAGCTTACCTTCTCTGGGCTCGTTAAACTTACATCGAAGGATGTTACCATTGTGTGTTTTATTAACCGCATTTGCATACCTTATACGCCAACCTTGTAACAATTTGCTTCTGCGTCTAAACACCTTTGGCCCCCAGAGGATTTTTCCCAAGTATCATTCTACTAGAACATCAGTCTTATCCTTGTGCCTTGAGCTTGTATGTTTGCAACACTCGTTCCTCCCTTGTAACGTAATATTCCTTTATTCTTCTTCCACAATTATTGAAAAGAACAAAAAAATCAAATATACCCCAAAAAGAGGAAGGAAAAGTATTTTCTTTATTGGCAGCATAATGAGCCGCCCTTGGATAAGGCACATTTGTATGTTTGTTCATTAGACTATGGGATGCAGTATGACCTTAGGAAGCTTTTCTCTCTATATAGATTTGTGTCCTCCATCGTTTGGTTATCCTTCCAAACATATGGAGAGTTTGCGTTGCCTCCTACTTCGTAGACTTATGATTAATGCCATGTTTCCTGAGTCTCATCATTTTTCGTGCTATTATCCAAGGGAAGTTTGTCACCAAGCCTGAGTCGGCCCCTCTGCAATATGTCTCTTTTCCTCATACCCGACCATCCTGAACATCCAATCAAGTCCTTGCTTGAAATCACTGAAGCCTTCAATCTGATCCTCAAGATTATCAAGTCCATGACTGACGAGTCGTCGAAGACCTCTCGGTAGTGCAGTCGTACACTCATATTACACTCCTACCTAAGTTTTGAAGATTTTGAAGTTTTTTCTCGAGCTCTGAAGACCTCATCTCTAGCCATCAGGCCGAATTAGCTTCTGGAAGATGGATACTCTATATGTATATCTTTTTGATTTCGAGATGTAGCTTCGCTATGTATTGTTCGCGGCTACTCTTTATATAGTTGTATGACATGGATCTATAGTGTATTTGATTGGTATCCATGATTCTATTTTATCCTGAACATGGGTATGCTTGCCTCGGTGAGACATTTGTTATTTTGCAGATGGCACCTCCCGGTTCTTGATCCTTGGGCTCAATCGTTCAGCACATCAGTAAATATTGGTAATGTATTTTTGCCATCAAATGCTCTTCTGACCTCACACATTAGGGGGCATCTGTTATAACCCTAAATTGCACCAGACATGCTTACCTATCATTAGGCCATCTCATAGCCCTTCTTTGCTAAAAACTACTAAACAACTCTTCTAAAAACTCCATTTTTAAAAGTCCACGCTAGCTAGCCCACTACAGCCCGCGTGGATCTACAGTGTCCATGCTAGTAGGTCCACTACAGCCCATGTGGACCTTTAGAATCATGAGAAAAGGAAAGTTGTCGACGGAACAAAAAGCTATGGGTGAGTTAACTGAAACTCTAGGCCATGCATGGCCGAGGGTTCGTCCAAATACCCAGCTCCTTCTAGCCTATAAAAGAAGGGGTAGGGGTCCCATTTGAAAGAGGAAAAATATAACAAAGAAACTTTGCCCATTTATGTATTCCCGTTGTCCCAGCCCTTTAGCCTTTCCTCGTGCCAAAGGAGATTTAAAGCAAAGTAGTTGAAGGACAAAAGAAGTGGAGCCCAGGATCAGGTTCAAAGAGTGGTGGCCAGTCTCAACTTTTTATGCATGCATATTTGTTGCTCGTCTTGAATGCAGGTCAGCTTTGGAAGGAGTATTGTGAACAAGTAATCAAGCACAACAGAGGATCGACATCAAACGTTGGTAACGAGGTAGGTTGATCTTTCCATGCATTTACTAAGAAAATGGGATTTAAATCTAGGGATGAAGGTAGAAAGTAGTTTCTATTTGGTCATATCTACATGCAAAGTCTGAACTCTATTTGCTAGTCCGTAGGGTGTTTTTCCCAAACAACAGTGAGATAAACGAGTTACCCGAGAATCGATATGACCGACATACTATCTTTTAAAATAATGGGGGGCAGTATAAGGATAAATAATTTAACATATTAAAACTCAAGTACATTATTAATTAAAATATTAATATTACTTGGAAATTTTAATATTATATATTTGATATATCGTGGGGGTTGGTTAATTAAAATAATTAATATTAAACCCTATCGGGATGTCGTATTCCCAAAGTAAAAGGAGAATGTAAATCCTTGGTAATTACGAGGCCAATAAGTTAGGCTAAAAAAAAATGTCATTACATAGGATATTACATTAATGAGCATTAATTAACTTTAATGTGGATTAAATAAATAAACTCTTAAGACTGGGATTATAATATAATGATTAATTAACCTAATAATATTATTAGGCATGAAGGGTGACAATCCATATGTGCCATGTGTCAAGCTAGGTGGAGGGTCCAAATTGGTCCACATGTACAAGGTGACAACTATACTATCGACATGTCACTTATTGAGAGTTAGTGATGTGGTGGTGTCAGAATGGGTCGATACTCGGTAGGCTTATATCGACATGTCGGGTATCAACTGAATGTAAGTCAAGTGGAATTGAGTGCGGAGGGGACAAGATCCAATAGGCCAATGTCCTCAATGGATAAGTTACCACGTGAGTGTCATGTCATTAGCCACATCAGTAGCCACATATGTGTTAGTTGATCCATGTGGATGCCACGTGGTCATGCGAGGGTTTTGGAAACAATGCTTGAAAATTTTAGGAGGCCATCAAATTTGATCCAAATATCGTATTTGAACATGGTTACAGTCATTGGAAAGCTCTTGACAAGCACAAGACGATGGTTCCCTAAAAAAGAGGATTTCAGATGGATAATGAAAAGAAAAATTTTGATACCCCACCCCTTTAATAGAACCTAAGGGGTGTGTAGGTGAAATAATGATATCTCCTCCATGTGTCTATGATATCTAACAATTTACGGTGTGTGGGATCCATAGGAAAATAACTATGGAATAGTGTCAGATTACCATATTTATGGAATCTTCTTCCACCTACACATGTTTTATTAAAAAATAGATCTTTGAGATTCCTTCTACGTATTATCATTTAAAATAAATCATGGAATATGAGAGGAGGAGGGTAACCCTTCTAGTTCCTTTTATATAAATCTATGAATATGTCATAATAGATATGGAATTCAATGTGGTACCAACAACAACAAGTATCATGAACTATGTTGGACTTAATAGACCGTGGTTTGAATTTATCTAACATGCTAATGGTGATCTTGACACTAGGATTTATTTTTTTAAATTCCTTAATTATTTCAACCTACGTCATCGTTGTAATGTGAGCTTACAATGATCATCATACACACCTCTAGGTAAGAGTCACCATAGAAAATGCATCTAATATAGTATAGAAAGAGAATGGGTTTCCCGAAACTCTTCCACCTTCTCTCTAATGCCTTCAAGAAGTCTATCATGGTAGGGATTCTTGCAAATAAGAGCCCATCAAGTAGATTCATTATTTTCATCTATACAAACCTAGAATTTAGTATTATTTTGCAATGTTTTTCTTGAAACATGGATAAATTTTGACATTACTATCACCATTCAACTTATTTAAGTCCTTGGTGCAACAATAGTAGTTGTAATTTCCTTGTGAGAAACTCGGCTACCAAATTTTCTTTATTTTCCAGATGAAAACATTTTTTCTATACATTTTCTGATACATTCTCATTTTCCTTTGCATGTTTGGCATCTTAAAAACCCAAAACTTTATTGCATGTTTTAAGTTTTTTCATTTTATCAAGGCATGTATGATATGAGCTTGAGTAATCACTATTTTTTCTCAAAAAATGACTTTATTATGTTACTGACATGTTCTCTAATAGTTTGATTAGGGCTCAAGTTCCCAAATTCTTCGCTTGTGTTTGCATTCAAACTTTCCAAAACATTTCCACCCCTTTCAAAATCACTACAACTCCTAGTTATTTTTTAAACCTAAGAGGGGATATGGTCCTTTAGAGGCATATTAGATTATATCCTTACATAGTCCAATCAATTTTGTGTGCACACGTGTTACATATAAAACATAATATAAATCATAAAGTTGAGCATAAATCAAAATTGTGAGTATAATATGTATTAGGGTAATGTGGTTAAAAATTATCAATATTGCCCTTAATTGGATGCCTTGGAAACTCTCTAGTAAGATGCATTGAAGGTTAGGAAATAGGTTTCCCTACATTTCCTTCTTGGTGTTCTCTCTAATTTTCTCATCTTTGTCTCACCCTCTATCTATCATTCTCTCACACTTCATCTTCATCAATTGGTCGACAATCATATTTCCTTTTGTTCTTTCTCATATTCCCCATTTTGATCACTAATTAATGAATATTGATATTAGATTGACACAATTTTTTCATTTTTGTTGGACAATTGGTTGTCATTGATGTCAACCCTTGAAGAGTGATCTTGGAGATTGATTTAAACCCTTAGAGATTTAGGTCAACCCTTGGAGAGGTCCATAGATGTTGTATAGTTGATTGACATTTATATGATAGAGATTTAGGGTGAGTTAGTTAGGTACATTTTCTGTAGTCTACATGTATCCCAAAAGGTGTGGTTATGGGAACCAAAGTGGATTAAGGAATATGGAAATGAAGGATAGTGAAATTCAAGGTAATACTATCATAGATGGATATTGCATGATGTTTTGTTTCTGGTGATAGGTGGAACACCACGTGGTTCCTCATGGTTAGGGAGATATGACCTTGTGAAGTTGGAAGCTCCAAAGAATGGGAAATAATCCCCTAGTTGGTTATAAGTCTTGGTCAAAGGGTAAAGTGGTTGTAACAAGAGACCCCTAAAATAAGGAAAGAGATTACCTAGCATGTAATTATAAATACACCTCAAGAGTCTCTCATTTGGACACACACACTTAAATTCAATATCTATCTTATGAGTGTTATGGTCTATCTTTTGGTAAATCTATTAGTGAATATGAGGTTGAATTTGATGGAACTTTTGTGAGGCAGTGAAGGAGTCTGACAGAGAAAAAGTTTTGAAGTTTCATAAAAATGGAAACCCTAGTTTTTTGAGGTTATACACGAGTTGAAGAAGGTCCGGTCACATACATAAGTGGGTTGTAAAAGGCTAGGTCATGTACATCCGTGGGAAGTAGGAGAATAAGTTGTGGATTTGAGGAAATATTTTGAAGAAGAATGGTTGGTTAAGTTGTAGCAAGGTTTGATGCTACAACATGGTCTGAGATGGTATGCTCCAGGTTTCATGAGTAAAGATATGTAATTTATGAATTTGTTTGAGGATTGTATCTTGGATGATATGGCACATGCTTAAGGCATGTCTTGGAGGCCCTTTATGGTGCATGGTTGAGGTGATATTATTACATGGTTGAGACACATTCTTGGGACTTGGTATATGGTTGTTATGGTTCATTGTTAGAGGAACATCTTTGTGATATTGGCATATACATGAGGATTATCTTATGGTACATGCCATTATTGTGAGTGACAGTACTTGGTTGAGGTACACCATTAGTATACTTGTTTATCGTATCTTATGATACATGGTGTATGACATGATATGGTATATGGTTGAGATATATTGTTGGTACATGGTATGGTACATGTGTTGATGTACATGGTTGATACATGATATGGTACATGATTGGTACTTGGTATGGTGTTGATGTACATGGTTGATACATGGTATGGCACATGATTGGTACTTGGTATCATGTGATGTACATGGTTGATGGCTGAGGCATATGGTACAGTTGTGGTGCATAGTTGATGCATGGTTTGGTATAGGTGTTGATGTACATTGTTGATGTACATGGTTGATACATGTTATGGTACATGAATAGTACTTGGTATGGTGTTGATGTACATGGTTTATGGTTGAGGCATATGCTACATTTTTTATGCATGGTTGATGCACAGTTTGGTATAGGTGTTGGTGCATGGTTGATGCACTTGTTGTTGTACAAGTTGGGGTACATGGTTGATGTTTGGTATGGTATATGTTGATGGTTTGGTACATGATTTGGTACATGGTTGAGACACATACCCTATGATGGTATGTTTGTGATCTTGGTAAATCATTGGTAGAGGCATCTGTTGGTGATGTTGAGCATACGGTTTGAGATATTCCCTTGGTTATGTTGGCATGAGTTGCATGTGGATGAGAGTGGATTTGGTTTCATAGATGAGACAGTGATTGGTTGGATAGGTTGATGTGAAAATAATTAGTTGGACAGGTTGATATGACAGTGATTGGTTGGACATGTTGATGTGATAGTGATTGGTTGGTCAGGTTGATGTGAAAGTGGCAGTGATATTGGCAGTGAAAGTGACAGTGACGATGACAGTGACAATGATTGTGATAATGAAAATTGTTCTATAGTTATATCTTAGGGAGACATGATGGGACAATGAAAGGGGATTGTAGCCTCCTTTCGGTTGGAGATGGAGAATCAGGGAGTTGGAGCTTCCTTCAGGTTGGATCCTGAGAACTAGGTCTTTGTATCCACCTTCTAGTTGGAGTTGGAGAACCCAGAGGGTTGTAGCCTCCTTTTGGTTGGAGCCAGAGAATTCAGGGAGTTGTAGCTTCCTTCGGGTTGGAGCCTATAAATAGGGGGTTGTAGCCTCCTATTTATTGCAGCTGGATAATTTAGAATTTGGTACTTCCTATGAATGAATTCTTGATATATAGAAGAAATCATTATGTGGTTTTCTCCCATTTTAGTTTCCACATAAACACTGGTGTACTGTGTTCTTGATGTGATGTTTATTTGATTCTCCTTATGTTTACATGCTCATGATATATATATATATATATTGGATTCTACACTGATTATAAAGTGCTCATACTGATTCACTCCCCCTAAGTATTCCAACATTTTTTTTGTTTTTTCACAATAATAAAATAATCACATGTTAGTTGGCTCATGCATATATCATTTTTTTAATTTGTTTGGTTGGACAATTCATTTAGTTTTTCTATGTTTTAGTTACAAAAATACCTTAATCAAGGTCATTCCTCAATCAATCATTTTTTGTTAACCCAAGAGGAACTCAATAAAGGGTTTGATAAACCTTCAATTGAGGTATTTTGAAAAATTGTTTTAAGAACTCAATCGAGCTTGAGTGAAAACTTATTGTTGGCACCTCCATGTTGTTGGCTGCAATGAATGGATTATAAATTGAATGTTACTAATAACTAAGAGGTTGTAATATTTGAAAATATAAAATCAATTTCTCCATATAATCCATTTTATGTCTCACAAATTATTGAAAGTAGATTTACATTTTTTGGTTTATCTCATACTTATCCAAGCTTGAGATCATGATCGAGGTGGATATTGGTGGCCACCCACCTATTCCAATTGGCTCCTTTTGATAGTTTTAGTTCAACACGTTCTTATGTAATTATTTGTAATTGTGGGTTATACACTTTTGGGGATGTCTAAATTCCTATGCAGCTATCATATGGAGATCAGTGGTCTCCCACCTAATCCAACTAGCTTATTTTGGAATTTTTCATGTCAGTACATATTTTTGTACTTCTAGGGCCATTTGGGGCCCTAAATAATGTTTTTTTGGCTTGCCACGGTCAAACTGTAGACAAAGTCACAATTTGACGGCATAATGTGTATTTCCCGAAAATACCTTTCCAGCAGTCTATCACACGCCTAAAAAGGAGGTCGTATGCAAAATCCAGGACCCCGAGAGTTTGAGGTGCCAACTTACCCATCGAGGCCCACATAACTTTTGGCGTTTCATCTCCTAGGGTTAGGTTTTTGGATGTTTAGGTTTTTGACATTCATGAGTAATGTTAAAAAGGCATATGGAGATTCATTCTAATCATTTTGCTTAGACAGATGCATGTAGCAGCCACATCTCTTCTGAAAGATAACTACCACCATTCGAGCAAGTTGTTTTCAATTCTGTAGTTTTACACTTTCAGCCTATTTTATTTATTCAATAGAAGTCAATGTTCACTGGATATATGTTGTTGTTCTCTATATATCCGTGTTATTGTATTCAATATGTTATTCATTTCGTTCCTCTCATAAATCCGGATCAGATCATGAACCTTTGGGGATAAAATATAAAACCCCTATGAGTTCACAAAAGGGTTGTTCATTTTTTTTGCACTGATTATTGCAACTATTTTTGGTCACCCTATAAGTACATTTCCTTCATTGTCATTTTAGAAAGAAAGGAGAGTTACATTTACTTAAGTAGTACGAACAATTTTTGAGTGATAAGTAAAATAGTGACATGTTTCGTGTGCATGTTCTTGTGGTATTATCATGGTCTAACATCATGTTTATTGCATTCATCTAATGCAACACTATCAATTCTTTTTTTTTAACACAATTACATCAAAACCACAAATCTCAATATTATCATCCATCTTAGAATTGGAACTCATTGGATTTTTCACATTCGAGAAGTGAGAATTAAGAAATGAGTTAATAAGTAGACAAAATCAACTTTTTATGTGAATGTTCATTCTCGATTTTTTTTGAAAAATACTCCTTACCAATTCATTCATTTTGTAAAATTGTTTAACAATCTAAATCATCTCTAAATAAAACAAAACTCTTAAAAATAAAGGTTTATCCTCAATGTTCCTATCAACATTTTTATAGATTTTTTAAAAAATTCCTTTATCAACTTACTCTTAAAATTTAATATGAACACAATGTTTTATCACCATCACATAAATATATATTTTCTTAATCTCCCAAACTCTTGTGTCCCAAAGGTTTAATTCCACATGATTTGATATGGTTTAGTAGCCTCCCCAATGAATCTCTCAAACTCTTGTGTCGCAAAGGTTTAATTCCACATTATTTTATATGGTTTGGTGTCTCCCAATGTTTTGGGAGAAGAGTAATTGTCACTAGAAACTAAGTTGTAGCTGGTCGTTTTATTTTTATTAATGGCATTGTGGAAACCATAAGGATGTGTAACAATACGTCTATAAATATATTTTATTAAAACATTTTGTACTTTTTTCTAAACTAAATTGTAAGGATTTGTACTAATTTACGTAAAAAGGTGTTTTATTTAAATTTTTTTATAATAAATTATTATTATTCCCTTTCAAAAACAATTCTCGGTCTCAAGTTGAAGTTTGTAATAAAATGTTTTTTTACTTGTAATTAAGGTTTTTACTTGTAATTTGTAATATTGGTTAAATTTTTTTATAATAAATTATTATTATTCCCTTTCAAAAACAATTCTCGGTCTCAAGTTGAAGTTTGTAATAAAATGTTTTTTTACTTGTAATTAAGGTTTTTACTTGTAATTTGTAATATTGGTTTGGATTGGGTTTTGTATTAGACATATTTAAGATACATTTAAATCCAATTTATTTAATATTTTTTACCATGTATCAATTTGAATTAAAAATATATTAATCTAATAGTGCTAGTTAAATGTGAATGAAAATAGATTTCAAGTTCTAACAAAGTTTTGTTTTCTTAAAGATTTTGGATTATTATAAGAGGAAAAAATTGTAATAATCAGAAAATGAAATGCAAATACATTAAGTAGTTGAAAAAAATACAATGATGACAAGATGAAAAGCAAAGCAATTGAAAATATTTCAAAAGGTGAGAAATGATGGATGAGTAGCATTTCTAATTAATGAAATTAATTTTGCAAGTAATTTTTTTTAATTTCATGATAAGCATAAGAAAATATGGACCCTTTTTGGCATGGTTTGAACCATTTTTTATTTTTTTTGGAAACATTTACACACCTTAGAGATGGGTTAGTTCTTTCAAACTTTCCCACGAGAGACCATGTGGCAAGATCATACAACATGACTATGCTTAATGTGTTACCCACATCCCACCATGCTCAATGATCCCAATATCTCAACTTAGGTGAGGAGAAATCAAAGGTCCCATAAGAATAGACCTGGTGACCTAATGAGAACTAGTGGATTGAAGAAATCATATCTTTCATTAGATAGGTCTCTAAATATCTCATTAACTATATCAAATAAAAGCAGAGCAATTGAAAATATTTCAAAAGACGATAAATGATGGATGACTAGCATTTCTAATTAATGAAATTAATTTTGCAAGGGAACTTTTTTAATTTCATGATAAGGACAAGAAAATATGGACCCTTCTTGACATGGTTTGAACCAATTTTTTTTTTTTTGGAAACATTTACACACCTTAGGGATGGGTTCATTCTTTCAAACTTTCCCACGAGAGACCATGTGGCAAGATCATACAACATGACTATGCTTAATGTGTTACCCACATCCCACCATGCTCAATGATCCCAATATTTCAACTTAGGTGAGGAGAAATCAAAGCTCCCATAAGAACATACCTAGTGACCTAATGGGAACTAGTGGATTGAAGAAATCATATCATTCATTAGATAGGTCTCTAAATATCTCATTAACCATATCAAATAAAAGTGTATGTATTAGTGTAAAAATTCAAAAAATGATTGCTGGAAAAAACAAAACTACTCAAATCATACAATCCATACCACTACTTAACCTGTGACTTGGTTATCTCACTTCTCCACTATCCATGATACCTATATACTGACTTAATTATACAGGTGGATATTGGTGGCCACCCACCTATTCCAACTAGCTCATCTTGATAGTTTTTAGTTCAACATGTTTTGCTATAATGATGACATTTCTTTGTAATTGTGGGTTCTGCACTTTCGAGGTTGTCCTGAAGTCCTAAAAAGCATCCAAGTGGATATTGGTGGCCGCCAACCTAATCCAACTGGATTATTTTGGATGTTTTCATATCAGTATATCTTTTTGTACTTCCAGGGCCATTTTGGGGCCCTAAAAAGTGTTTTTTGGCTTGCCACAATCAAATTGTAGACAAAGTTAGAGTTTGATGGAATAATGTGTAGTTCTCAAAAATACCTTTCCAACAGGTTGTCACACGCCTAAAATGGAGGTTGTATGCAAAATGTACGAACCTAGGAAGTTGAGGTACCAACTTACCCATCGGGGTCCAAATAACTTTTGGTGTTTCATCTCCTAGGGTTAGATTTTTTAATGTCTAGGGTTTTGGAATTCATGAGTAATATTAAAAATACCCGTGGAGCATGATTGTAATGATTTTTCTCAGACAAATGCACATATCAGCCACATCTCTTCTTAGAGATAGCTACCACCATTTGATCAAGTTGTTTAAATTCTGCAGTTTTACAATTTCAACCTATTTTATTTATTCAATAGAAGTTATTGTTCAATGGATATATATTGTTTTTATTTGTATCTCTATGTTATGGTATTCAATCTGTTATTCATCTCGTCCTACTCCTGAATCCAGATCAATGATATCATAGCGGTTTGCTCTTCATTTGTTTTTCTTTGCACATGTCCCCGACAAGATCCGAGTACAAGAAGCTGGGACTTGAACCAGTCAAGCCTTTGCAAGATCGGTCAAATCTAACCTGACCACAAATCATGGGGGACAAGAATAAATATGATGGATGAGGACATCCTTTTAAAATGTTTCTCAAGGAATCCCTTGCATGACAAAGGAACAAGATGATGGAGAAATTTGAATAGATCCTTCAACAGCTACCCAGAGGAGACACATATTCATTAAGTGGCCACACAACCCCCTTAAAGATACAAGTAAATTTAGATATTCCATTATTTGAAGGAATTATAGATGTGAATGTTGTAGATAAATGGTTGAATCTGCTCGAAGGTTATTTTTCGGTCCACAATTTTTCCGATAGGGAAAATATTAGTTTTGCACCCCTTAAGGCCATCCCCCATTTTAAGGACTGGTGGGATATGTACTCTGAGAAAAGGGCCACACAGGAATATAAAATATTTGCGGTTGCCCCCACTTGGGACTCCTTTAGGGATTCCATTAAAGAACATTACTACCATGTTGGAAGATACGAGGACCAGTACACAATATGGACCGTGCTGCATCAAGAAAGGGACAATACAGTACCATATTTCACCAATATTCTCCATACTCTACGCACCAAATTGGGTATCAAAGACTCTGAACGACATATGGTGCTCAAATATCGCATTTTTCTACACATATACATTAAAAAAGAAATGGAGTTTTTGTAAATCGCATCATTAGGCGTGGATTATAGATATGTTGTCATGATTGAGTAGAAACTTAACAGAAGAGGCGCGAGTTTGGATATTCAAATTCCTCACAGCCAAAGCAGGGAAAAGGTGCTCCCAACCCACCAAACAAGGGACAAAGAAAAGATGGTCTCTCTTGAGATAACGATTCCAAGATCACTGTCGCTACCACCAAAGTCCATTCAAGAGAACCAGAAGAACCAGAGGAACAAGAACGCCTCTTTCACTCACAAATGTGGGAAAAGGGGACTCCGCTGCATTTCATTGTTGATAGTGATAGTCAGAAGAACCTGATCTCAGCATAGGTCATCAAACAGTTGGACTTGTTGATAACACCGCACTCGCATCCCTACACCATCTGTTGGCTTCACCAAGGATGAGATCTTCACGTCAGCGAATAATTTCATCTGCCCTACAACATCAAGCCCTTCAAAGACGAGGTATTATGTGATATTTCTCCCCTTAAATTTTGTAATGTTCTTTTAGGCCAGCCATATTTGTGGAAATGGCATGTTTTGTATGAGTCTAGACCCCGCAATGTTATTATTACTTTGGGTAGACAATTATACAGGATACTAGAGGTAGCGTTGCCTACCGTTATTTCTTCAATCTTTGTTAAGAAATGCAGTAAGGTCATTTCATAGATCGGGAAGTTCATCTTCTTTGTGATATGTTCTCACAGTAAGAAGAAGGTCTCCACCACATCCATGACCTCTACACAGAGACTTTCTTTGAGGCAGAATAAAGTGGACGGTATCGTGGAAGAGTACATAGACATCTTCTCCTCACCCACCGGGGTACTGACGCACTGCCAAGTCAAGCATCCAATTGATATAACCCTCGATGCACCACTACCTAATGGACCAGTCTATCATCGATCGTTGATGGAAAATGATGAAATCAAGTGCCATATCCAAGAGTTTCTTCAAAATGGGAAAATATGATCCAAATCCTTCCCTTGTGGAAGCCCAATTGTGCTAGTTCAGAAGAAAGACGAGACCTGGTGGCCATGCATTGATTACACAGCATTAAAAAAAATCACAGTCAGGAACTGATACCCAATTCCCCGAATTAATGACCTTCTTGAAAAACTCAAGGGGGAAAAGTTCTTTAACAATATTGACCTAAAGTCTGTCTACCACTAGGTTTCCATCAAACCAACGGATGTATGGAAGACAACTTTCAAATCTAAAGAAGGTCTCTTTGAATGGCTAGTCGTGCCCTTTGGCTTAAAAAATGCACCAACAACTTTCATGAGATTGATAGATTATGTATTCATACCCAACACCAACTCTTTTGTGGTGGTATATCTGGATGACATCCTTATATTCAACAGAACATGGGAGGAGCAAATGCATCATATTCAACAGGTTTTTGGCATTCTACGACAGCAAAAGCTATATGCCAACTTGGAAAAATGCTCCTTTGGCATGAATAGGTTCCAATACTTGGGCTACATTGTTTATGATCATGGGGTTCATGTGGCTCCAACTAAGATCCAATTCATTCGTGACTGGCCTACCCCGACCACACTAATCGAGCTTCATGGCTTCTTGGGACTTGACAACTTCTACCAAAGGTCCGTGTTTGGATTCTTCCATATTGCATGGGCCCTCAGACAAGTAACCAAGGGAAGTGGCAAGGAAAAGTTCATGATGTAGTCCCCCCTTCTCTCCTAAGAGTTGCACGACCTCCCAGTCTAGGATTGATCAAGAAACTGAGTCTGATTGACTCTTTGGATCTCTACTAGACCCCAAACAAACTTACACAGGTCCTTTCTCCAAAGACATAGGTCATATGAGACCCACGGGTCCTCTCCTAAGCATTGTTCAAATCTCATTGCCAAACGGGCGCTATCTCTTCTTTGGATAATCCCTTTCCTTTACGTGACCACGAATATGACCACTCCCCTAATCAAAAGGCGTGTCGTGACTTCGCATATCGGGTCTTCACATGTGAGTCACCCTGACTCTCCCGAAATCTAAAATCCCGACAGGAGCCTAGCGTGTGCTAGCCTCTCTATTCTCCTTCATCGATATGACCCTTCACTATGACAATGGGTCAATCTTTCAAGGGCGTCACAATTTCGCGTATCGGGGACTCCCAATGGGATTCACCTTCATCCTCTCGACCTCCTAACTCTCGATATCCCCCTAGGAAATCAACAGTCTAGATATCTCCTTGATCCGACGACTCAGATCAAATTGCGAAATCGGATTTTGCGAGTTCCCAGAACTGCTACTTATGATATCCTGAGTTGTGAACTACCAACAAGACTAGATCTACGGTCCAGATCCCTCCTCTGATAAATGACTTTGATCAAATCATGATTTCATGATTCACAAGTTCTTATAACCTTGCCTTTGACTTCCCTGAGTCGGGAGTCAGTCAAATGTTGATCTCTCGTCATGTGTCCCCCTTGATGGACGGTTCCAATGATTTTGGGATCTTGTAAACCCACTCCTCTTGTGTACTTCCAAATCTTATAATTATTGCACTTTACCTTGATCAGGTGGCTATGATTCTTTTGTGCTCAGACCGAACGACTACGATATTTTCTCCTCTGCGCTTTCTTTAGACTTAGAATATTTTCGAAGGATTCAAAGGTTTCGACCTTGATCCTTCCTGTGAGTCTATTTCTTGGATATCGTCCACACTTATAAAAAGTGTTATCCCTTCTGAGCTTGGTCTCGTGAAGACTTTGACTTACCGTGCACTCCTTTCATTTTAGGGATTTCAATAACTCAGATATGAAGGATTTCTTGAAGAGAAATTCCTCTCTCCCTCTTGGCGTTCTCCTTTCTTGGTTCTTCGACTTCTGCAAATTCCCTTCGACACTTAGTCGAATCTCCAACCTGTGCACTCCTTGCACTAGATCTTTACAGAAGGTTCAAATTCTTGCGGACGACTATGCACACCTTGCACCAGTCTCTTTTCACTCCTTGCAAAGGGAACATTTCGTGCTATCTCTTCTGAACTTCGGAATCAATATAGATCCCGTTAACGCACTCCTTGTGTTCTATGTGCACACCTTGCACCAATTCAACAGAAGAGAAACAAAATAAACTTATCCTAACATTCACAATTCCATATATTCATAATGAAATTCATTCATTCATTCATGAAAGCATAATAACACAGAATCGCAAACAATGTCCACGCCATGCATTGGTTCAATATTCCTCTATTATATTCAAAGTGAAAAATGGCTACAATTGAAATCAAAACAAAAATTGAAAACTCAGAAATCTCCTCCTAACTTGTAGCTATCGAACTTGCAATTATCTATTCTACATCCAACCTCATTTGGGCATACAAAACCTCTATTTATCTTAGATGGCTCTTAGTATTTTTCCCTGGATACTTGTCTACATAAAAACCTAACCTATGGCTACCTTAGTCCAGTCGCATTCCATAGACAGAGTGGAAACTCCCATTTCACTTGTGATCAGTAAAGTGTTCCTCAAAAGATTTTTTTCCGGCTCTGAGTTAAGGCCGATTTCAAAATATTGGCTACAACTGCTAGTGTTGAGGTCTCATATAGATTCACAGACACTGATAAGTCTTTATCTGTGTGCTTTCCGAAGATTCTCCTGCATCATACTCCCCTTGAAAAAAATTCATGGACTCCTGTCCATGAGCTCCTGCACCGATTTTCCATGCTTATGGATATTAGCTTCATTTTCCCAACTGGCATCTTCTATTGGGTGTACCTTCCACTTGACCAGATATTCAAAATAGGTCTTCCTCCTGGTCTTTTTTCTAATCCTTTGATCAACAATATTCTCTATCTGTGGTTTTTCTGCTATAGGCATTTGTTTTTCCCACTGGATCTTTTCTTGATCTTCTGATCCCTTGGTGTCATATTTCCTGTAAGGATACAGGTCTGAAATATTGAATATGGTTGATATACCCACATCATCTGGAAGCTTAATCTCATAGGTGTTTTCATCAAACTTCCTTAAGATCTTACATGGTCCTATCTTCTTCATCTCTAACTTGTTATATGTTCCCCTAGGGAACCTTTCTTNTTCGAGTGCTCCTATTTGGTGAGTCGTTGTATGTAAATTATTCTTGCGACAGAATGTGATCCCACTGGTTATGGTGTTCAGTAACCAGACTCCTCAACAAGTTTCCCAAACTTTTGTTTACCACCTCAATCTGTCCATTTGTATGAGGGAGATAACATGAGTTGAAGGAAAACTATGTCCCCAACATATTCCACAGTGTTCTCCAAAAGTGACCAACAAATTTTGTGTCTTTGTCTGAGACAATGCTTCTAGGTAGGCCGTGAAGTCTTACAACTTCCTTGAAAAACAGATTTGAAACATGTGTTGCATCACTGGTCTTCTGGCATGGGATAAAGTGCATCATATTTTAAAATCTATCCACCACCACAAATATGGAATCGAATCCTCTTTGCGTTCTTGGTAGTCCCAACACAAAATTCATGCTTATTACATCCCAAGGCCTCTATGGTATTGGAAATGGTTGATACAATCCAGTGTTCTGTCTTTTCCCTTTTGCATCTTGGTAGATTCTACATCTGTTCACAAACTTTATCACTTTTGTTCTCATACCTGGCCAATAGTATGAACTTCTCAACTGTGCAAATGTTTTATGATGGCCGAAATGTCCAGTCAATCCTCCACTATGTTTTTCCTTCAAAAGGTTATCCCTCATTGAGCATTTTCGTATGCACAACTAATTTCCCTTCAACAGCAATCCCTCTTGAATCATGTACTCTGTCCACTGGCTTCTGTCTCTCAGCAAAGGATTTGCACATGCTTCATATGCTTCTTTGAAATCTGTATCATTACAATGCATGTCCTTAAGGTGTTTAAACCCCAAGGTCTTCAGCTGAAATTCCTGCACAACAACCTTGTTAGCATTCCCAACAATATGTTTTATGAGAAAAGTAAAATTCTGCATAAACTCAACCCATTTTTCATGCCCCTGGTTCAATTTTGCATATCTGGTTATGAATTGTAAAGCCTGGTTATTGCTATACAAGACAAATTCATGTGGGACAAGGTAGTGTCTCCACTTCTTCAAGGCTTGAATAATGGCATAAAACTCCTTATCATACGTAGAGTATTTTCTCTTGGTCTCATTCATCTTGTCACTGAAATAGGTAATAGGTCTTTTATCCTTGGTCAAAACTGCTCCAATTGCAACTCCACTTGCATCATATCTCACCTGAAATGTATTTTCCAAATTCGGCAAGATGAGAATTGGTCGTTCTATTATTTTCTTCTTCATTATATTGAAGCTCCTCTCGGATTCCTTTGTCTATTTAAAATATTTATGCTTCTTCTTTACTATATCCATCATTAGTGCACAAATTCCATTGAAGTCCCTGATGAACTTTCTATAGAAGCTGTCTAATCCATGAAAGCTCCTTACCTTAAACATAATCTTCAGTGACGACCATTCTTTGATTGCTTTCACCTTCTCTGGATCCATCTTCAGTTCATATGAAGAGATCACAAAACCCAAGTAAATGAGTTTTGTCTTCATAAAAGAGGACTTCTTCAAATTTATCAACAACTTCTCTTGCTATAGTCTCGTCATAACTAGCGTTAGGTGCCTCAAATGCTCCTCTTTAGTCCTACTAAAGATCAATATATCATCCAGATATACAACCACAAACTTGCCAATGAAATCTTCTAGTATCTCATTCATCATCCTCATAAAAGTACTCAGAGCGTTTGTTAAGCCAAATGGCATAACAAGCCACTCATACAAACCTTCATTTGTCTTAAAGTATGTCTTCCACTCATCACCTTCCCTCATTCTAATCTGGTGATATCCACTTTTCAAATCTATCTTAGAAAATAAATTTTTTCCACTTAAACAGTCCATTAAATCATCCATTCTTGGTAAAGGAAATCTATACCTGATGGTGATCTTGTTAATGTCTCTTGAGTCTGTACACATTCTCCATCCTCCATCTTTATTTTGACTCAATACAGTTGGTACTACACATGGAATCAAGCTCTCTCTGACCAAACCCTTGTCTAACAGTTCCTAGACTTGGTTCTTCACTTCCTCATTCTCTCGAGGTGTCAATCTGTATGTTGCTTTGTTTGGCAGGCTTTCTCCTGGTATCAAGTCAATATGGTGGCTGATACTTCTAAAGGGTGGTAATGAGTTAGGCATCTC
>JASDQU010209487.1:16873-27977 GCA_032191745.1 Picea mariana
GGAGTGCTCTTGTGATGATGTATCTTAAATTCTTCAAGCATTGCCTCAATCACACTATTAATGAAGTGATTCCCCTAATCATTCATCATTATTCTTGGGAAACATCCAAAACTTGTCACTACATGTTCAAATAAAAAGCACGCTACAGTCTTTTCATTGTAGTTCTTTATTGGTGTTGCCTCAACCCATCTGGTTAAGTATTCCATCACTATAATAATATACCCGACTCTCGATCTTCTTGATGGTGGATTAATTGGACCTACAAAATATATTTCCCATTTATCAAACACTTTTAAGGTAACCCGAGGTGTCAATGGCATCTCATCCCTCTTGGATGGCTTCCCAACTCTTTGACAAACATCACACTTCTAAAAATATTCCTTTGAATCCTTATGAATTGTTGGCCACCATACCCCTGCATGCAATACCTTCTGTGTGATATGTTTTCCTACGTATTTATCTCCTGCAATTCCTTCATGTGCCTCTGCCAAATTAATGGGTCTTTCATGCTCCATCACACATATTATCAAGATGTTGTCTGCTCCTCATTTTTATAAATGACCTGCAATCAACTGATAATCTGCAACTCTGACCACCAAATTTTTCTTCTAGGCAGTAGTAAATTCTCTTGGTGCAAATTTTGTAGTCAAAAACTCAATAATGTCAGCAAAATACTCATCAACTATCTGTACTGAAAACAATTGTGCATCTGAAAATTATCTTCCAAGTAACTGGGCTCTTCTCCATTAATTATCTTGGATAAGTGATTCGTTCATGCATTCAATCTTCTAGGCTTCACTACAACTTCAAAGTCAAATTATTGAAACAAGAGTAGACATATGCATATCATTCCCCCCAACACTGGCTTATTGAATAAATATATTAGAGAAGAGTGATCTATAAACATCTTTAAATGTTTCGTAATTCATGTATTTCTGCAAAGCGTACACCATAGATAATCCTTCCATTTATGTAATGTTATAGTTCTGTTCTAAATCCGATAACTTTCTTATTGCAAATGAAATAGGGTGATATATATCACCTTCTCCTCATTGGGTTAATACTACTCCTAATTCTATTGCATATGCATCCAGATGCACATGCAATTATTTTTTCCAATCCATAAATAATAAAATCGGTGCAATAACCATCTTCTCCTTCAAAATATCCAAACTATGTTGGCATTCCACATTCCACTGATACTTAGTATTATTCTTCAAAATCTTTCCATTGGCAAAATAATTTGTTCATATCCTCTTATGAACTTCCTGTAATATCCTGTATGGCCCAATGTACTCTTTAACTGGCTCACTGACTTTGGTGGTGGTAAGTTAACTATGACAACAATTTTAGCAGTATCAACCAACAGACCTTGTTTACACACCACATGTCCTAACAAAATACCAAAAGGTGCGCTGGAAATACATTTCTTAATATTTAATGATATCTAACATTGTCTACACCTGTCCAACATTAGCCTTAATACTTCAACATGATCCTTCAACAAATTGAACATTGTTCAATCATCTAATTAAAGTTCCAAAAACTTGTGAATAAAGTCCTTAAAAGATGCTACTACTACCCTTGAAAAACTTATTGGCGCATTCTTCAATCCAAATGACATAACTATATTCTGAAATGATCCCCACTCTATAACAAATTTAGTCTTATGCCTATCTTCTGGTGCTATCCTGATTTGATGATAACCTAAAAATCCATCTCTAAAAGAATAAGCTTATTACCCCCCTACATTCTACAAAACTTCGTCTATAAACGGGGTAGGAAAAGGATCATGTAGGCAAACATCATTCAATTTTCTCAAATCTACACAAATATTGATCCCTCCTTGCTTCTTTTCTTGCACTACCATAGGACCGATCCATTCCGACTCTTCTACAGGTTCTATGACACCAACTTCTATCATCTTGTCAATTTCTATCTTCACCTTATCTTTGTATATCAGATTCAATCTGTAAGGTCTTTGTCTGATAGGTCTTGATTTTGGATTCAAAGGTATATTCATCACTCCTAGCTCTCCTTCTAACCCCTTCATCTCTGAGAATGTTACTAGGAATAATTCATTGTATTCACGCAATAATTATGTGATCCTTTCTACTGTCTGATTATCCCAAAAATCTCCAATAATAGCCATCTTTGGGTTTTTTGTAGTTACAATGTTGACATTATTGATCTTTAATGGTATAGCATAATCTTCTGAATCTAGCTTGGGACCTTCTACTACCCTTCCACCTTCCACTTCTGGGATCTGTATATTATGCAAATTATCTTCTGCTGGATATTCTTCTTCTGAGATGTGATAATAACGTAGCAATTGTTTAACTGTTTGTCTATCATGCTTCTGATATGCTGAAATTATTTCGAACTTTGGTTCTTCAAATATCTTATCTCTTACCACTTTCAATGTTGTATTGATCTCTGGACTGTCATGCTCAAAGGAAAATGTAACTACAAAAATATGTTGTATCTCTTCCCAGTTAGCAGTTTCTCTGTGTTGTTCTTGTTATGTGTACCAGTTCTTCAGAATGCCTTCTAGTGTGTGAATAAAATGGTGTGGTCATTCTTTTGGTGGTACTAATCTCCATTGAACCATGCAATTATCTACATTTTCTTGATGTTGTCCAAATCCCTCATATTTCTCCTCATATCTATGTTCCTGCTCTCCGTCGAATCTGATGCGTAGTAACCTTTTGCACTAGAACCAATTGTTGATATTTTCCTTGTGTGTACCCCACCATCTTGCAGGTGTAGTTTTTAAAGAAATATCTAATGCTGGTAATCTTTGATTTTCCATAACCACTACCTCATACTTGATTAAAAAGTCTTCTAAATCATTCAAGACAAAAAAGGTAGGAGGTTCTCTTACCTCTGTACCAACCCATATTAGCGCGTGCATCATTCTGGCACACCTCCTAGTAGATAATTCATGTAGTTGTTGTTTCCAGTTTTCCAATTCTGCGTCGGATTCTGAATCCCAAGAACTAATACTCCTCCAATTGAGCATGCCATCTGCAGTTGGGTTGATATAATCCTCTTCGCGCACGGTTGTTCTGTATAGTTGATTCGCATATTCTGTAAGAATATTGTCTGTCGCAGGTTCCACATAACTTCCTCCTTCTGAGGGATCCAATGATACAATAACTCTGTATTCTCCAGACTCAAATATCATATTTCTTGTATTCAAATTAATGATATCTTGGTTATCAAAATCCCAATCTAGACCCAACAAAGATGGATATGGCGAAGGATTGTCTACTAGGTCAATAACTTTAAAATCGTCCATGGTGCTCACACCATCTAAATCTACTGGAATCCTCTCCAACCTACCAATTGGAACCACTTTGTGTTGATTTTCCACATTCAACTGAATAGGTGAATACCCCAATTGTGGTTCTCCCATAGCTTCCCTGGTCTTCTTTGGCATAACATTGACTTCAGATCCTAAGTCTAGTATAATATTCCCCCATATTGAAATATCCTATGTTGGCATCCAATCTGAATTCCCTACTAGTTATTCTCTTCTTACAGACCCGATTTACTCTTTTTACCCCTTCTTCCCCATGATTACATTTTTCTAACAATTTTTGCAATACTTGTAAGGAATTTTTATCACTCAACAATTTGACACAAGCTCCCAAAAAGTTTCTTAAGTTACTTACTTATTTTGAAGACTACTCTTTGCTGGTCTGATCAAATAATGAAGGCATGTCACACACTAGTATCTCATCTTCTGGTTTTGTTCCTGAAGTAGACACAATATTTTCTTTCAGAATACCTTGTCTAGAATCATTGAATACCTATTTCTCTTTGTGTGCATCAAAATTTTATTCAAGCACTGTATTCTTCCTGACCCACTGGTACTGGTCTTGATCCTTCTTGGATGCATATTATCCTATATTAGCTCCACCTATAGTAACTATGTTAATATTCGCCATGTCCTCTTCTCTTTTTTCACCTTGATCCATTGCACGTTCTAATTAGTTTGGCTCCTCTTATCCTGTATCTTTATTAGAACTGTGGGACAATATTTTGTTTCATGGTCTGCTATGCGACAATATATACATGTCGCAGGTGGCTGTGGGAAGTCTCTTGCATAGTGCCCTGGTTTCTGAAAACTATGACAAACAACTGGTCCTCAACCTCCTCCAAAGCCTCTTCCTCCATGACCTCCTCCTTTGTTTCCCTAATTATCTCTGTGCGGTGTGTTATAATGGGGTCCTTGATTTTATTGTGATTACATGTTATTGTACTATGGTGATGCTGCCCACTACTGTGCAATATTATACTATTATTGCCCCTGAAACTGTTGTGCATTATACTGTGGTTTTGCTACAAACTGTTGCGTGGGTTTATATTGTGGTTATTGCGCAATATAATATTGTGGCTACTGCACATATTGTCCTGTTACATGTTTATCTTGCACCATATATGTATTTGCAATCCTTTCGTTCATCATATCCAAGGTTCTACAGTTCTTATCTTCATGTCAAACTGACTTACAAAAGTTACAAAATGTACTCTTTTGTATTGTCTGATACTTATGCATCAAGGGGAAATGATAGGGATAATGCCCATGTGTTTTGGAAATCTCACACCATGGTCCTCCTGAAGCTAAAGGGATTGGCATACCCACTCCAATATACTACGAAAATAATGGATACTCATTCTTGTGATGACCTTTTGTCCTACACATTGTACATCAAACATTTTCTCTTTTCTCCTTTCCTTTGTTCTGATTCAACTGGAATGTTAAGTTCTTCAAATCTTGCCTCAACTCTTCCATAGCTAGATCTGCATGCTTGTACTGCTTTTCCTCGAGTTGTAAGGCTTCTTGCAGATCCTCACCTTGAATTTGGAATTTTTGTTGTCTCAAAGGATACTTAAAGTATGGAAACGAATAATTAACAAATAAATGCCTATGTTGTGTATCAATAATAGTGTACTTTAACTTACCTTTCAACCTCTTGAATTTCTGGTCCACTTCCCAGACTGATTCTTCTAGTTTCTGCTTGATCTCTATCATTTCATTCATAAACTGGTCTTATGAGATAGGTTTCTAAAATTCATTGATTAACTTCCTCTTCACATCTGCTATAGTTGTAGGAGTTCCCATTGGATTATTTTTTGAGAGACCCATGTACCAATCTAATGCATGGTCTCTAAATGTTATTACCAACTGCACAAACTTTGTAACCTCATCTGTAATATTCTTTTCTTCTAATATCTTCTCATAGATGAAAAAATGTTTTTCTGGATCATCTGACCAAACCACTCAGAACTCTGGTAACCTAATAGTTGGATCTTGACCTTCCATTGTGAAATTTGTTGAACTACTGCCTCCGCGTGGTTTAGATACTTGACTACTACTTGTTGAACTTGCACTTATGTTACTAGACCCATGTCCTGAAAAAATTATTCTACCACTAATCACTTGTTGGTTAACTATTGTGTCTTCTTCATTTGTCTTAGTCACACATGGAGTTGTGGGTTCCACACTAATTCAGATCTGGAATGGAGAGCCTTATTCTACACCGGACCCAAGACCTCTGGTTTTCTTCTCATATGTGGCATGCAAGATATCCTCAATATTCCCTGTGGCGTGGAGATGCTCTACCTCTTCCTCATCACTGTCCAAGCCCTCTCGTTCGACTACCGACCTCTTCTTACCATTCATATTATACTGGTAGGGTTGTTCACTGTGCATCACACCCGCATTCCTTATGATTTCCCTGGTCTATTCATCATCCATCATGATGGGGTCTATTACCTCCTTCTTCTGGCTTCTCTCCAGAGCCTTCTCCATTTGTCAAATCTCCCATAGTGCTTCCCCCAACTCCCCCATGTGTGCAGAGTGATCTAGCTGTCTGATTCCATGGTCATCACTCTTTTATCATGTAATAATATCTTGATCGATGTGTAAAGAGACATAATGTACCTCCCTCTGGGTCCCTTCAATAAATCCTAATCTCCAACAGTATATGAATTCATTGTATCTATTGCAAACTCAGTGATTAACCCCACAATAATACTATCTAACCAGAAATCCACTGCACGCGTGGATTTTTCATTAATGCTTTCCAATCGTGCAATATTTTCAGTAGTCCACTCTACTGGCCTGATTTGATTAGTCAGATGGGTATCTTTCAACCTCAATATCCACTCTTGTAATAACTCTAGAAAGAAACAAAAATATGCTTCATGCAAATCAATAAACACATACCTCTACAAGTATTGGCACGATGTGTACCTAAAACCCTTATTATCTTTTTGCGTGAACTCCAACTGTTTTGTTTCCAACCATCTTTGAATCTCTTTCTTCATAGGTATTCATGGCATGAACATCCGTTTTTACCACTACATATTCTTCAACAAACCTCTTCNGCCACACACAGAGTGCACATCACAGTCTCACTTGAGATGGTTTATGGGTAACTGCAAGACGCAGGTGTCTCCAGTCATGGAAGGGACAGGGACTTTTCTTATTACTTCTATTTCTACTTAACCATGAAGTCTATTATACCATTCATCAAATATACTATTTCATTCATTCATAATATTCATTTCTACATACATATTCTAGTGCATGCTGTAATTAAAACCATTCATCTAACCATTTAACCATGAGTGAATAAATAACAAAACATTCAGACATATTGCAACACTGAGTTTAATTGTGGTTCACCCCCCCCGAAGGTTACATCCACAAATATATATATATATTTTTATTTCCTCATCAAAATGGCGCTGCGTGCATTACATCATAGAATAGTAGTGTGTAGTGAGGCAAACCAGCATCGCACCAAGCTCCACAGCTTGTGACCTGACACTTAGTTACATGAAATCCATCTGAGCTCCACAACTCTCGTCAAAATACAAACTCAAAACTCAAAAAGGACTCTCGAAAGATACCCACAAAAAGATGATAAAAATTTAGATGCCAAAAACTGGGATGCCTCAGTCTACCTTATACCTCTTCTATTTATACTACAAAATGGGTTAAAACCCTTACAATATGAAACCAAAACCCTAACCCTAACATGGATAGGTTTTTCCACATATGTGTTAGATTTCCGCAAATCCTGTGGTGCACTGCTTCCTTTACTCTTTGTCATGTTGGTCTTCCTTCTTTTTCGGCGCACGTTGTTCCCTTTGGCCTACTCCGTCTTGCTTGCTGCGCTTACTCCCAAAAATTCCTACTCCAAAATTGACTTTTCTCCTATCATATTCATGCACCAACATTTATACTTGTTCTCTTTTCGATTGTTGAGACTTGGATGCTTTCTAGTTATGGGTTGAGGGGTAGCAGTAAATACTTATTATGTTAGTTATCTCCATGAGGGATTCGTTAGCTAGTTATTTCTTGTTATTTTCTTGGGTTTAACTTGTTGGTTTTCACTTATTAACAACTATTAATTGAATTGTTTAAAGTGATTTTTTGCAGATTTTAGAAAGGAGATAGACATATCAACCATAGTTAGCGGTTAGGAGGTCTAAGGCCCCTTAGGAAAACCCTTAAAAACCATTTTTCTTTGCTAGCTACTGTTGTTTATTACTTCTCTTTTCATTCTTCTTTTAGATTTAGTTTTATGTCCATTGATATTGTTGTCCTAAATAGGAAAATTGACCATTTTGGTCAGTTTACCCTTTCGGGACAATCATCTTAGTTGGTCGTTTCATCCTTGTAATTCACAATTTTCTATTTTCTTTATTTCAGTTCTATTGTTAAAAAATACTAAAATTTCATTGCTAACATGCTAGGAAGTAACCAGTTGCCTTTTCTGCTTCACCTAAGCAGTCGGGAACCACTTGAAGACCTGTTTGAGGAAAAGGGGCCAGTAGGGATGCAAACAAAAAACATCGAACAACCTTTTAAAATCCTTCTCCCACACTCATTTTTACATTTGTTTTGACTTTACTCAGTTTCATAAATCTTTTGCATGTTTCATTGTTATTATAGCCTGCTTATGTAAAGAAAATTCTTRGTTTTCATTTAAKTTTTTGYTCATATAAATCATAAATTTTTCCTTGTATATTKTCATTGATTTAATTTGTATTAGATAATTTTTCAATCCTTAACCAAGGAGCTAGTTCAAGCTCTCTTGGATATGGAGGCTATGCGGCCTACAATGAGCATCAACCCTCTTCCTTTGGGTTGAGTAGCATAGGTATTTTAATTTATTGTTTATTGAGTTTATTCGAGTAACATGCCACCTAAAATGAAGGCAAAAAGGCGCATAACCATGTGATTGGGTGATGGTTTGGTTTTTTGTGGGTTTCCCTACCATCATACCTACTCTGGTTAATGCCAAGTTTAGTAGGGAGGGTGAATTAGTATTTATTGTATCATTTATTTGCACTTATTTATCACTTATAGGTTGCTTCTCCTAAAGGGCCATTCAAAAAACTAAAAAACAAAAAACCCCAAAACATACAAAACACTTGAAAACAAAAGGTAGAGGTCTGCCCCATGAAACAAAACAATGTCTATTATATTATCTATCTATATTTACATATATACTTATATCGTATTTAAGTTAGATACATTTCAAATTGTGTTGACCAAGAGACACACTTGTGAAAGCAAGATGTGATCTTTCCACGTGGACGGCTTGGTATTTTCAATTAGGCAATTTCAGTTTCTAGAACATTAGGAGTCAAAGCCAGGGAATCCTCATTAAGATCCCCTCAAAATTTGTCTACCTGGTATCAATTGAGTGAGTTTTTTTCTTCGATTTGGTTTTATTGGTAAATGCCATAGTCAAAATGTTGAATAGATTAGCTTGGGTTGGAATAGGACTCTTCTTGGGTAAGCTCAGCTAAAACTCCCTCGAGGGGGTCTTGAGGCTCTTCCTTTGCGCACGTATCCTTCTTCCATCCAAGCGACTTTAAGAGCCTGAAAGCGCTAGTGACGAGAAAGGGATAATCCCTCATTCTATAAACTGCATGAGACACTCTTCGTTTTGACCAAGCGGTGTATGCAAACTCACTCCTTTTATGCTAGGTGGAATAGTTGTGGGATAGTAGGTGTTTACCTGATCGAGAGGACCTTCAAAACGATGTTGTAACCATTGCATGTGATTAATCAACTTAAAAATTACAATTAATACATGTTTAAAGTCTTTACCTTTCGTCAGTCCACCCAACACCCTAGTAAATATTGGTTTGCATCCAATTACATCCATTTTTCATAACCGTTGCATCTTACTGAAGGGTTGTAATTTCATTTTTAGACCCCCTTTTCAACTTTCATAAAGTATCAGGACCACTTTCCAGGCATTTCTGGGTAATATTGGGGCATTCTAGGCTTGTTTTCACGCATTAAAAGTTCTGAACAACTTGTTGTTCATCACTTACAACCACCTTAATTGACATGGTTGTAGCTTCCTAAAGACTTTTTAACTCCTAGTCTTCAATATTTTTGCAGAAGTCATTCACTAGGCAATTGTTCTGAACCTCAGTTTACCCCAGGAACCAATTTTGAACATTTTTGCAAGGTTATAAGGGAGTGAACAACTTGCTATTTTCTTTTATTAGTTTGTTGGTTTGAAAATCAACGTGCTCTTTTTCACTCCCTTGTTCATAAATTATTAACCCCCGAGCCATTTTTGGCCACCTAGGAAGTTGAGGGAGGACAATACCCAAGTTGGGTGGTCCTAAGAGGGATTTTATGCAAGTCCTACACCTTTCCTTCTTCCCCTTTGTTGGGGTCCTATAATCATAGGTAACCCGATTCTTCAGCTGTTATTTGGCATTGCTCTCGTGATGAAGACATCTGGCTTGCTAGGCTCGGTTGATTCCGTTTTCCCCTCCATTTTTTTCGCTCGATCCTTCATCACCTACCCGATCCTTTGTCACCTTGCTACGCCCTTCAATCCCTCATCCTTCACTTCTGCACCCCTTCGCCATTTTCGTCCCTACATTTGAATAAACAAACTTAGGCTAAAAGAAAAATCAATAGGTTAATAAAGTTAGTAATTAAATTTAGTATAGTTAGAGTTATGTTACAATTGTTAATAATTAATTAATGATTAATGATTAAGTTAGTTTGTTAATAATCAAGTTAGTTTATTATAATAAACATTAATCAAATATTAATTAAAAACAATTAAAAAATAAATAAAATAAAATTATTTAATAAAAAGAATATAAATAATTCAAATTATAAAACATATAAATCAATTAACAAATTAAAAACAAAAGAATAATAAAAAAGCATATTAACAAACAAAACATTTAAATAAAATATATATTAAATAAAACATAATCAAAAACAAAAAACTAAATATAATAAAAATCTAAAACAAAAATCTAAAAATTAAACTATCTTAAAGTTTACTACCCACTACCCACTCACGCATGCTCTTGTACAACTTGGGACCCCCCCCCCGTCTCTCATGTCCCATCAAATCCTTGGGGTCTGAGTTGGTGGTATTGGGAGGGACAAGTGTTACCTCTTGGTGAAATCGGACCCCCCTTCCCAATACCACTTACCACCTCAGGGGGGTCCGACCAAAACTACCTACCCCTGCAAAACCACTCACTCAAATTTCAAAACCGTGTTTTTTGCCAGTTTTGACCAGTCGATTTACGGGAAGGATTCTCGGAAAATGGAGACAGATTTTTAAAATACAAGAGATTTTTTTGTTCATCACGGGCTGAAGAACACAAACCTATCTTAGGTTTTTCACAGGTGCAACCAGTTGGGAGAATCGAAGCCATATTTCAACCCATTTTTTTAGGTTTCCGGTTTTTACTGTTTCAGTCCTGATTTTGCGGGAGATGTTTCGGCGAGATGGAGATGAATTAGGAAAAAGAGAAAGAGGTTTTTGTTCAGCACAGGCTCATCTACAAAAAACTCCCCCAGTTTTTACACAGGCCTCTCAGATTGGGAGAATCAAAGAGATCACCAGACCCTTGTTAGAAAAACAGGACCGCGGAGCAATAAAATAAAACAAATGCAGAAACAAAACACAGAAGACACACAATACAAGAGAGACACAGATTTACGTGGTTCACCCAGTGTGGGCTACGTCCACCAGAGAAATTGCCAGGTCCTTCCTTTATTATTATCCAGCAAAATGAAGGG
>JASDQU010209488.1:9548-27971 GCA_032191745.1 Picea mariana
ATATATATATATATATATATATATATATATATATATATATATATATATATATATATAAAGTGGTTGTTTAATAGTTATTTCTTTTATTTATTTATTTATTTATTTATTTATTATAGGACTTTAGATTGGCCAACAGAGCCATTAAACCCATCAGAGCGAGTCATACCAAACATATTGGGTTATTTAGACAACCCCGGACTAGACTTATTCTTCCAATTGAAGGACAGTCATTTTCGCCCGTCAACATGAAGCTAGTGAAAAGTTTTAAAATCTGAGTGGAAAGATAGCACAAGGACAAGATGATTTGGGAAAAATTAATGCAAATTAGCAAGTGATAACACATGGTAGAATCTATAGATCAGGATAAGTTTATGTATTCCCACCATCAATAATGAGGAATCCTTCCATTGATGATTGCAAGCCCCAAGGTACCAAATATGACTCTAGATCTCTATCCCATAGCAATATGTGTTGAATTCGATGGGAAGAGATCCACTAAAAGGAAGGAATTAAGGAATACTTCATCATTGAACATGATAGGTGGTGGAAGGCCAAAGATTTAGAAGAAATTGGATGAAGAGACAGATACTTTTGATGATGATACTGAATTGAAAAACTCAAGAAGGTCAACTTGCAAGGTGAAATACTAACTGCAAAATGGTCAAATCAGGTTGAAACATTCCCTTGAACAAAAGAACAACACAGTATGTGAATTAGGTATCATGGACTATAATTTGGGGTAGATTTATAGGAGGCATACAAAAATACTCCATATGGTTGGAAGAATAAACAATCGGGGGAGATAAAACTTAGAAATGAGAAAAAAATTCCTAAAGACACACTAGACCCAAGATGATGAGATGTCGACTCAATATTGTGCTTTTTTTAAGGGAGAAAATACTACCGCCAACACAAGAGATGGATTATTTCCCCCACTTTTTTATATTATTTTTTTGGTTTTTTTAATATTATTAAAGCCTGAAAAGGAATAAATGAATGTTATAGTAAAATGGAGGAAACAGGTGTCATGAGCAAGAAAACTAGTTCTAGAGCATAAAGAACATATCTATACTCAGTGCAAGGAAATCATATGCAAGATATGGACACTCAAGGGGTGTTTCCTCCAAGGATAAGGTGTCAAGTCACAAATTCATAGATTGCAAGGCTAGGAACTTATAGGAATGTATAAGCGATTGATTCAACAAAAACATGTTGAAGCTGACATTAGGCCTAGAAGCAGGAGTGGTCAATATGCAATGCAGTTACAACTCTACTTTAGGAAGTAAACCTACCATGGTGGTCTTTTTCATAAGTTTAGTCTCTAGGGCCTAAAAAAGCGTAAAATAATACCAAGGAGAACTCTTCTAGTCAGAGTTTGACTAGAGTATTCCATTTTCATAAATAGTATGTTTTCTCTAGAAAAAGGTTAAACTTATATCGAAAATACATGCTTTCAAATCCATTTGATGAGTGTGAAAGAGATAGGATCACTCGACCATCTTTTAATATTTAAGGAGTCTGGAAATAACTTAACTATGGAATTCACTGTCCTTTTTTGTAAATATAGTCTCATGATCCCAAAAAAGTGTAAAAAAAAATTGAGGAGAACTCATCCATTCTGTAGAATAGAGTATACTTTTTTGTAACTGAAAAAGTGGTAAACTTGTGATGAACAAATGTTTCTTTAGATCCATTTAATGAGTCTGAAAGAAACAAGATCACTCAACAATATTTTCAATTTTAAGGAGTCTGATAAGAGCTTAACTATGGACTCCATAATGTTGTTGTGAGAAGATTTTAAGGGAGGGAGTCCTGCAGCTAACGACCATAACAAGAGTGGGTAAGGAGCATGAAGTTAGAGCATAAACTCATGGAAGGACTAGATGGGACTCTCGAGCCTAAAAAAAAACTTTCAACATGAGAGACATGATAAAAAGGGATTCTAAACTAGAGTGCCCATGAAAGGTAGGCTCTATCATAAAAAAAAATGATTCTTTTGAGAAGAGGAGAAAATTCTATCGCTTGTTAATGGGGTCGACATTAGATTTAAATGGCAATGGTAACTGATAATGCAAAATTTTAGGGGAATGCATCCTAACCTAAATCCTGATTACGAGAACATTATCGGCCAAAAGTCTTGTAAAATACTTGACCAATAGATGGGAAGAAACCAAAAAAACATACAGAGTATAGCCTAAGACCTGCAAAAACAACCACAAAGCTACAAGGGAGTATTTATTAGTTAAAATTTTGGAAAAATATTAAAACTATAGGAAGTGGTTTTTTTCAATTTGATTAAATACTAGTATATTTACCCATTTACTAAGTAATTTTAACCATTTTACCAAATATCACCAAAAATTACCAAAAAACCTTGAATTTCCATTGAAGATTCATGGGTCTTGGAGCAATGAAATCCATTGACACCTGGACCAAGTAAGTACCCACACCCTAACTTGAAATTCCATTCTTTTATTTATTCATTTTCATGAAAAATTGGGACTTAGGCATCTCTTTTCCAAATCAACTTTGCGCATCCATGATATTCCTTAAAGAAACCCACAGATATCTGTAGCTGGTAGAAATACTAGTTAGGGATATCCGCTACTGTTGGAACTATGGCCCACAGATGCCCAAAGGTAAATTTTAAAAGCAAGTTCTAACTCACATTTTCTTGGAAATTGGCCAGGATGTTTGTTCACTAGAGAGAGTGTGAACATGAAGAAGTGAACCGAATGGTCATTGACGATGACGATGTCAATAATTTTTTACATGAATGTGACATGTACAAGTTTTTTTATATTAGAGCCATGCAAGCCCAAAGGAAATTATTGAAACTCTTGATTGACTATTGGCACCCTAACATTGAAGCGTTTATGCTCATCGAGAATAATTGTTAATAATCGTGGAACACAATTACTTCATTACTGGTTTTTCCAAGAGAGGGGAGGTTCCAAAATTCCAAACACGTGGAGGAGGTGGGAAAAGTATCAATGACTACATTAACGAGTATTATGATTCCGACACTGAAAAAAGTGGATATCATGTTCCTATTAAACAAATCACCAATATAATCCTTCGAGTCATCTTTCATACTATTGTTCGTATTGTAGGATCCAACTATTTTCACTTGGAATCTTGGGAACAAATGCAACATGGGGTCAAATTCTTAAGACCCATGACGATTCATTGGAGTACAACCAGGCTCAACTACATGAAAATGTAACTTACTGATTCCAAACTCAGGAAGACTAAGAATTTTGGCTTCAACAGTGTCCTATGCACCTTCTTCTTTGAGAGGGTTCCTATGATGAGCCTAAGGACATATTTACAAGGACACTTGTAACCATTCCTACCATGGTTTGATGGATTGAGTTGATATCTCTCCTAGGAGAGGGGAAATTAGTCAACCCTTATGATGATGACGTTTTTAGTTCATGGGAGCGACATAGTCCCTTCATAGAGGATTAACCCTATGTATAAATTTACTTCACTTATGATATGGATGTCATCATTCCTCCTAAGGATGAGCCACGAGACATAGGTAATTTTTTTTATTTATGTTGTTTAATTTTTATATTTTGAAAACATAAATATACATGAAAAAGTAAATAGATTTATTCTTTTTGTGAGATCCAACATACTTATAAATACTTTAATTTGTATGTAGAGAGAGCTTCTGTTAGGCCAGCTAACATCCCACGACACAACCAACGAGGCAGAGAGGAGGTGGGTCCCAGTGAAAATGCAACTATGACCTTACGTAGTGTGGTATTAAACATTGAGGGTCTCACTCGCAACATGCCTATGGCTACTATTGATGACCTCCCCATAGGCATGCAACACCATGTCATGGGGGTACCCATACCATGGGTTATACTATTCTTACATTTGGAAAACACCATCATTTTCTATGATAGATTCCATCGACCTCATGCCTAGATGCACTATGTGATCATAGAACCATTTTTCTACTTATATGACATTACATGGCATTCAGGGGATTGGAAACCCATATTTTATACTTATGGATCTCATTTTGATATATATATATATATATATATATATATACTATGTTTTTTGTGCATTATATACTTTTTATGTGTTTTACCTACAAATGAAAGTATTTACATGTAAATGTGTGTGCTTACATTACTGGTTATGTAAATGAGAATCTAAAATATAATTATCTTAGGCATCATCTAGTTCATTAGATCACCTAGGAACATTATCATAAATAATAAAATCAAATGAGTGTTCCAGAAGACGTACCCTAATGAAAATTGGTAACGACACCACATCGTGTAATTGATACAGAACATTCAACTGCAAGACCACCAACTCTGAGTCCAAGAACACTTGAAGAAGATTAATGTGATATGACAATCCATCTCACAAAATCTCAACAACCACGCTATACTCAGTGACATTGTTAGTAGTCACCCCGAGACACACACCTCCAGCGGACACCAACTGGTTGAAATGAAAATATATTACCCACACAACAAATGATAAATGTTGATTATGTTGACTAGTGTCATCTTTAAATATAAAGTAGAATAATGAATCTTTTGACATCTTCCACACAACAATTACTAACGTAACAAGGGGGTGAAAAAATTATAAACAAAACTATGTACAAAATAGACAATAATTACAAAAAGTGCTAATGCTCGAGCCTTTGGGCTCAAGCATAGTACTTCTTAAGATAGAGCCCATTTATGGGCTTTGACAACACATTACCTTCATAATCTATGTGCTCATAATATCCTTTCTCAAACACCCGTCACATGATGCATGGGTTATACCACATGGGCGTGAATTTTTCTTCCCCCACGGGTTCCTTATCCTGGTCATATACCAACACAAAGTCTCCCTTGGAGAAAACAAGAGGATGAATGGATTTATCATATTGATACTTAACTCACTTCTTGTGTGCCTCATTTTCTAAGGTTGCATCTTGGTGTTGCTTGTCAAGATGTTCGAGATAGACTAGGTGTTCCTTGAGCTGAGTCCTGTTAGGAAGGAGCTCAATTATTATTTTTAGTGAAGGTATCTCACATTCAATTGATAAAATTTACTCCACTCCATGGATGATTTGGAAAGGAAAAAAAATAGTAGAATATTTTATTGAGGTTTGGTATGCCAATAATTCTTGATATAGCATCAAGTGCCAATTTGTTCAGGTTGAGTTAACCATCCTTCTAAATATCATATTTAATGATTTATTTATGGATTCAACCTAGAAGTTGTCCCGAGGATAGTAGGGAGATGAATTCTCCTTCCTAATACCCTTCTTTTTATCAACCAGAACTAGGTTGGAAACCCATTCCTTCAAAGGCATGGGGTAGATGAAACATGCATTAAGAATATTTTCCCCCTCTACTTTGATTTCCACTACCTTCCTAGGGTTTACAGGTCTCAACTTTTGTTGAACCATATTTACATTTTTGTAGGTTCGAATTTCCTATTGAACTATCCAAGGATCGATTCCAGGAATATCCTTATAAGACCATGCAAGAACGTGTCAAAACTATTTAAAAAGTGTCATCTCAAAACTAAACGATCTCATCTTGTGAGTGTTCTTCTCCGATGAATATGTTTTCAATGACATTGAGATTCCTAGAGATGTTGATCGAGATCATCTCCAGTGTATTATCCATATTTTATTCAATGTAAATACCATGTACAACTAAGGGATTGACTATCCTATCAACACTTCTAATGATAGTTTACTTAAACTCTCCACTCTATGTGATTGAGTTCAAGGAGGAAATATGATTTTTTATGAATTTCTCCCCTTGGCCTTTCATCTCTGACCAGTGCCTTGATAATAGCTTCATCCCATGGAAATATGGTGTCTAGATAGTCTTGGGAGCTTAAAGCATTTTGAGCCCAAACAGGCTTAGGAAAAAAAACATCCTCCTCTACGACCGAGGGAGTTTGATCTAGGTCTGTTGTGGTCTGTTGAATGGCTTGATAGAGTACTTCAACTGCAAACAATGTTTTAGCCATCTCAACATGGAATCAAACTTCAACTGAACTAGATAGTGAGGGTATCATCCATGGATCACTTGTATACAAAATTCTAAATGAAGAGACCCTATTTATGTAAGTTCTAAAGTCTGACTTGTGGAAGTCGACTGGAGTGGGTCGAACATACGAAATCAGTACAGAAAAACCAAAAGATTCCATGAGCGAAGGGTACATTCCACAACCGATACTCTCATTTTCCACTTGAGATTTTTCGATCCAGGGGATGTTAGTCCTAGGGATAGTTATCGTATTCGAAATTTTGGACACCACCTGATCAATGGTCACAATTCCTCTCTCGTGGGGAAAAAATATAATCTAAAATATTGTCGATATGACAACCATCATGGAATATGTCCAACTTATTACTAAAAATATATTATAGTCGAGCACTGCATCGAATACTTCAACCTCCACACAAATAGATTCCCCCCCTAGCATAACTAGACAAGAAGGAATCATACCATGTGGTCGAAATGATCTTCCATCGAAGGAAGTCAAAAGGGTAGGAGAGGGGGTAAGTTCAGGAGAACCGATAACTTTCCAACGTGACAATGACATTATGCACGCCAAAGTGATTTGATAAAAAATGATTCTCTTAATCAAAATATTGTTGCAAACAACACCAATATGAAAATATAAATGATATGGAAGGAGGGGCTTCACATCAGTAACATCAAACTTCATCATGATATGACTTGAGGAATCAACATCTCTTATGGAAAGAAAAAACACAGTGTATTGTGAGGGGAAACTTTCAAGAACCTCTAAAGTGGACATTGCATAGGGTGTCTGAGACAAATCCTTGAAAATAGAATAATTGGGGGCAGCCCCACATTATTTTTATGCATTGTACCTTTTTAGACACCCTTGGGTATGCACAACATTGTCTCTTCGTCGGGATTCTCTATGTGGAGAGGGGCCTAATGCTCTAAAGATTTCTTACCATTCTCGGTCGACTCTGGATTATTATAAATCTAATAACTTGTATAAAAATATACATCCTTTAGCCTCTAATGGATATTAATATTCACTAATCCTTGATATCCATTAGATGAAGGTGCACTTGAAGTGCCTCCTTGCAGGTTGAAGTTGGAAGAACTACCCTGCAAATTCTACCCTTATGAAAATGGATTCTTCAACACAATAGGTTGATGATACTGATTCAACTTTATAATATGTTTGTCTTCTTCCATCCATGGGAGATGATGTGTAAGGTGATATTTATCTCAAATATTGCAAGGAAATTTCATCTTCTTTTTTTCATCTTTGGCCCCCTCAACATTCTTATCATATTTTTTTTTTATTACCCCCACAACCCTTCTTACCCTTCCTTTTTTTCCTCTCTCTGAGTTTCTGAAGACCCTTAGAAGTCTATGTTTGAATATAATGTATGTCGGAATATTGGGTGGTGGGGCTGGTCAAACCAGAGTTCGGACCAACCATAGGTTGTTGAATAGCAAGTTTTTTCATCAGGCGTGTAGCCAGGTCTACAGATTGTTTGTTAGCAGAACCTACTATGCCATTGGTAGGTGGGTTAGACTTTGGATTTTCCAAGTTGAGAGTAGACAACAGTGCATATGGAATAATCTCATAGATCATGCTCGATTGAGAGTAAATATTTCTTGTTCTTCCGAAAAAACTCCTAAAGTCACAACATCTTTCAAAATGTACATGAGTAGAGATTTCAGGAACCATTCAAGGAGGAACTATGGTGTAACCGTAGTTTTAATAAATATATTCCTTATCCTCTCTTCTCGAATATGATAAAAAATGTGTGTGGCCTTATCTTTCTCAAAATTGGCCAACGATTATGTCCTAGCATCGTACCAGATAGGGAGTTGGAAATGGTTTAGGAAAACCATGGATAAATCACCAAAATTCAAGTACTTCCCCCTTTGAAGTTCAACATACCACTTGGAAGTGCCTAGGGTAAGAGTATGCTAGAAAAAACATAATCGAATTGAAATATCATTAATCAAGTTGGATGAACACCACAATTGGAACATTGTTACATGGTCCTGTGGATCCTCGCCACTTTTCCCTTCAAAATTGGGTATGTCTGAAGGTAGTTTGGTTGGGACCGTAAGCCAACTAGGGTCATTATGAATGTGATCAGTCATCAAATTCGATAAGTCTGGAATATGTAGTGTTGCAAGAAATGGTATCCTAGGATACATCATTTATTGAGTGGCATATTGAAAAGAAGGTCATGGGTTGAAACCGACATCAGGTTGCCAGAAAGAGTTTGCGATTGAACTAGAGCTTGGGACAAGAACTTTTGGTCCTTGGTTGAATGTAGGAAATCCTCCACATTTGGTTCTTGAGGGGAAAATCAAAATTCCCCCCAACATACCCCCCATGGAAATGAAAAAATATTGGCATGGGGGTAGACTGACCATGGTCAATGCTAGTTAATATGGTCGATGAAGGTTAAAATTTTGTAGGTTATTAGGTAAGGATATTTATTGGTTATGGGATTAATTAGTTAGGTGGTTAATGAGTTATATTTTATGGTATTATCACATCAAGGATTAAATATCACCGGCTATTCTAGTTAGTTTGTTAGGTGTTTTAGAGGGTTGTGGGTCAAACATGGCTAACATGGTCAATAATGGTCAAAGTTGGGATTATGGGTTACGAAGATTATTGGGTAAGGAGCTTTTAATACTAGAGGAAGATGGTTTAGTAATTTATTGTATTTAAAATTGAGTTTCTATAGTTAAAAATGGCCAGCCGTGTCTGCTGATTCTCAACAATTTTCAACCATGATCAATGTGTTCAATCGTGGTCAATAAAATTTAGTCACAGTCTATGAGAGGGAAGGTTAGATTTATTACCATGGTAAGTGAGTGTTATGAACCAAGAACCTTGAATATTCTAAAAATTAAATGAATATAGCCCACTTCAAGATGAAAATTTCTTTTTAAAATATATATGATTTACAAAATAAAATATGATGATCCTAAGACTAGGTCTCCTTGGTGTATATATATATAGGAGACAAAGGGTAAAATTATAATGAAAGGGTACAATGAAAGGTTCTATCCGACCTAATCATATAAAAAATAAAATAAGAATGAATGCTTATAAGGGCCTTAACATAGGGGCCCAAGGGCCTTAGCATATCCCCCCTCTCTAAAAAATATTTCCCCTCAAATATTTTAATTGAGAGTGTTTTTTCATGAACTGCTAATATTTCGCTTATATCTTCTTCTAGAGGAATATTATTCCACTTCATTAGGTACTGCATAATGTTTTTATTCCAAAGAGATACAAAACCATGATCTATAAAATTTCATGATTCAAGAGTCAAATTCCCTTCTTCATCTAATTATGGAAGTTCTATTTGCACCGACATAGTTTGTTCCAAAACCATTTTTAAGAAAGATACATGAAAAACCTTATGAATGTGAGAAGAAGGAAAATCCAACTCATACAATAGTTGTCTATTCATACAAATAATATTGTAGGGTCCATAAAATTTTGGATTTAATTTATTATTCTTATTTTTCTTGAGTTTGGATTACTTATAAGGTTGTAGTCTCAAAAGTACCCAATCACCCTCTTCAAACTGTCTTCCACCTTGATTTTGATCTCCTTTCTATTTCATCTTTTTTTGTGCCATTTCAAGGTTTTCCTTAAGAATTATTAATTTTTCTTTAGTATTCTCCACATGTGACTCTATTTCTAGTACTTTTGACTTATATTGTTAAAAGTATGAGATAATAGGAGCCAAATATCCATAAAGGGACTCAAATGGGGAGACTTTAGTAGATGTGTAATATCTAGCATTATACCATCATTCTTCTAGAGTAGGCCACTTCATCCATTGAGATTTTGTTCGGAACAATAACATCATATATAAGCCTCTAAAACTTTGTTAAATATTTATATTTGACCATATATTTGTGGATGAAATGGTGAAGTCATAGCTAGTGTTGTTCCAATCATATTCCATAATTATTTCCAAAAGATTCTTGTAAAGTTTGGATCTCTATCACATATTATTACTTTAGGAAGACCATGAATTATATAAAATTACATAATGAAATTTTTTTCCACTTGGCTTGTTGTATATGTACTTTGAATTCCACAAGAATGTGCATATTTTGTGAGTCTATCAACGACCACAAAAATGACATCCTTACCTTAAGATTTTGGTAACCCTGTAATGAAGTCCATTGATAGCTCTTTCCATATTTGATTATGTATGTGTAATGGTTGAATTAACCACATATATTTTACTATATCTTCTTTATTTCCTTGGGAAACCTAACATTCTCTTACAATTTTGTTATATCTTTCTTCATTCCTTCTCAAATAAAATCCTTTTTGATCCTTTGATACATTTCAAGGAACCTTGCATGCTGTACCATCAAAGATTCATGGGACTCCCTTTATATTTGTGACCTTAACTTTGATTGAGAGAGTAAAAATATTCTACCCTTGTCCAAAGTATATATACCTTCCACTCTCAATGTTCCATAGATTTCATCCCTTCCTTTATAAATTGTGTTTTTGTTTATTAGTATTTGTTGTCTTGGTGTTGTCACATGGGTGAGAAAAAACATAGCACTTACTTTCCTAGTTAATTCAGCTAAACAAGAAAGAGAGTTGTGAGTTTATTAGATAACCAAATACACATGAAACAAAGAAATAAAAATTAAAAAAAAAAGGAAATAAATGTTAGAAAACTTGCAAGAACTAGAACCATGAAAATGGCAATCATATAGCTACCAATGGATCAATATATTGATAGGCTAGTACCATAGAGAAAGGAAGGGACTTATGAATCCCCTGTTCCACCTTGGGAGGGATATTGAGTTCCCTAATGGATAAATATTCTCTTCATACAATGGAAAGTAACAATGGTGAATTAATACAATTCCAATCATCTTGAGATGATTGGAATGACCCTTTCTATAGTGCTTGAACGATTCAAAGATAAAAGAGGATTCTCCAACAATAGTTGTTGCAACATAAAAATACCTTGAAGTTCTTATTTTTCTAGCACACCCATGGAACATATTTATAGTGTCCATTGATGGAAAGATATAACTCATTCATAATGTGAACAAGGGGCCTTTTAGAGCACTTCCTAGCCCTTGACCAGCCTCTAAGCTAGATTTTGCTCAGATCTGAGTGTCAAATCATGTTGGGGGGTGGACTGGAAGTGGTTGAGAGGATGAAAAAATTCATAAATGTGTTTTTCATGAGAAGTGTGTGGGTTTTCATGTAGACAGATGTCCATCATGTGCATAGTGCACAATTAGGGTTGCGTTGGATTGTGCATTTTACGAACAATGCACACACTTTCTTTGGTGAATTTGTGAAATTTGATTTATGAACAAAGTGTATAGTTTTATGCATTTTTTGATGGATTTTGATGTTGTAGGTGTACTAATTGATGTTGTAATTGATGTCTTTCTTCAACCATTGTTTTTTATGTTGCATATGATTTTTCGGTGATAACAAATGCCCCCTAATGTGTGAGGTTAGCAACATACATATAGCCGAAATAGATCAATGTTTATTTTGATGATGGTTCCATTCTGTGGAAGAGAGAAGAGAGGAACTACAAGAGTGATCCGTCAAAGGGAGAGAGACAATTGAGGGAACCAAACCTTTCTCTAGGAGAAAGAAATAAAATCTGTATACAAACGAGGCGGGCATGCCCCATGCTCGTGTCATGAAACCACAATGTTTGACTAAAGTTGAAGGTGTATGATGATGTATATAGTTGTAGTGCCCTTGGGGGCGGTTGATAACTATAGATGATGGTTCTAAATGGTGAATTGAATCTAAATCGAGTATTGGACAATGATAAGAAGTGTTGATGACTCATAGGAATTGATGGCCTATTAAATTCAGAGGTCTTCGACTCATATGGAAAAATGAAACAGTCGCATAGTAATACCCACCATTACATGATAGTTTGTTGAATTCAAATGTTATGGGGGTCAACAAAATCATAAAAAAATGATGACTCTCTCTATGTCTTCCGAGACTCCTCATTGAAAAGGTAATGAGAGTCAAGATATTGTCTCCCTTCTGGAAACTATGTTGATGTCAACAGGAAGGGAGACGTGACGTCAAGAAAAAAATTCCTTCTTGAAATCCACTGAGTAATATATGATGTCTCGTACTGACGGGTAACATATAAAAATTCAAGACGCTATGGGACTTAGGACTGCCCTTGGTTGGGGTTTTGAAGGATGATTGGAAGGATCCGTAAAACTAGATCTAGTGTCAAGGGGACTACTAGATGGGGGGTTAAACTGTGTTGGAGGATGAAAAAGTGGGTATTCTTAGAGATCGTGGTTACATGGATTTGGGATACTCGGGGTTTGTCAATGATGGCTATATGAAAAATGGGTGGATGCTGCAAAAAAGGGTTACATGGGTTGCTTTGCCAGGTAAAATAAGCCCATCAGGGATGATGACTAAAAAAGCTATGTATATGATGGAAACAAGGGCTTTATACAATTACCAAATGAATAAATAATAATTGGGGTTGAGTATAGAGATACAGAAATGGGTGCCCTAGTGACAGATGGCTTGGCCTGGTTAGGCTAGACATTTTTTAAAGAGAACTGGTGGGGGGTGGGTTTATGTATTAGGTAAATGGATGGAGGACAATTTGTATATGGGAAAATTAATGGTGGATGATATGGAGGGATAATGGAACTGTGGGGGTGTAGTAAATAGAACCATGCATAGGATTATATGACCTGGAAGTCCATTGGGAAGGTTAGAAATATGATAAGAAGAAGTATGAAGTTCATTCTCAAAAGTGGAAAACATTATTAGGATTCCCAATCCTAGGGGGTGAAAATATAATGTGTGTCAAGTTGCCAAGGGGAACTATGAATGGGACAAATCATGTGGGGGAGAGTGCTATCAGTTGACAGTACCAAAATGTGGCAAAGGTAAAAGTACTGCAAAGCCAGATGTAGGGACCCTAAAGGAAAATTTCAGAGGGTGTGACTGGGATATGCAATTTTTGACAGAGGGAGTAATTACATGCTCGTGTAGAACATATACCTAAGGGGGTTGTAAGCTTTCTTAACAAGTAACTTCACATTAAAATACAAATACCTAACGTGAACAATATCTGATGATAAAGAATATATAACAACTATTTGATAAAACTAAAAGTAAGCATGCATACCTGAAGGTGGCATGAAAAAAATGATCCTCTGGGGAGAAGTGCAGATGATAACCTGGGGAATATAAATGTGTAGATGGTTGGATTAGGATCATGTGACCGAGAATGGTTTGGAAAATGGAGGCTCTAAGCTCTTGTACTAGAATGTGGAAGTTGGGAAAAAGGGACTATATATGGATGGTGGGCCCACAATTCCACCTCATTTGCACCGACACTATTGTTTATTTGGCGAGAGAGCTGTGTGGTAATTTGGAAGATTGCGGGAGCTTGGTAATACCGATTCGGGAGTTGTGAAAGATAGATTAGTGGCCTTATCATCCCGCTCTTTGTGAAGTTGGGGGAGGGTAGCTAGGGACTGTACGAATGGTCGCATGGGGTGTTTTTGAAGTAGGTTCCCACTAGTGCATGAGAAATAGGCGAATACCCATGCATGTGTGTGTAGGTAGAAGCCATTTTCCCACACATTATGTGAGGGTTTATCCCAAACAGTTGTGCATTCATAATGCATGGCTATGATTGGAAAACTCATGCATAATGTGAGGTTGTGAAGGTTACAATCGTGCATATGGGCACATAGGGTGGATAGACATGTACACATTGGATGCACGCCTATACCATGGGCAACTGCGTACTCATGCATGACACTGGGTGTGATAGTTTCGTATGAGTTTCCATCTGTATGATGAAAAGTCGCCCAAAGATGCGCGACTGTATTGGATAAAGTCGTGCATTGTGGGAAGAATTATGGATGTATGAATTTTTTATTATTATTATGTTTGATGTATGAGGTGGTTGATCATGTGTTTCTATGTGAATGCAAGTGATCAACAAAGTAGGTGATGATGTAGATCCATTGGCGAGAGTGAGGCTGGGATCGATTGAGAGAGGTTGTGAGGGAGAAACCATTAGTGTGCAAACACTTGGCAGCCTATGGTTTACTAAAGTTCTTTGAATGTCCATTGATATGGTCATAAGATTTCTTGCTTCAGTTTTTTATCCATATGTGGAGCATTGACCTGCAGTGTTTTGTGTTGTAGGGGGAGAAAGCATCGTTCTCTACAACAGAGGAAAAATATTTTATGACTCAACTACCATTCTGGGGGAGGGTATTAGCAATTGATCCACATATACTAGGGGAGGATAGGGTAGAGACTATCACGGCAAGACATTGTTCTGAGACAAACCCTATGTTAGGTTCAGTGGTGAGGATTGAGGCCTTGGATGAAATATTAACATAGTGCATAGCGACCATGGTGGTGAGGATTTATGGATTCTTATTAACTCAGCTGATCATAGGTGGGAATATGATAGTGGTTGAGGAGGTTTTGGATGGTGACCTTTTTTCATGGGGTGTTCTGATGCAAACCAAAATGGTGTCCCAGCTGAACCAGTGTCAGCGTGCTGATTTCGATGACTTTGTTTTTGGGTTAGTTTTGGTTTCTTGGTTCTTAGAAAGGGTTCCCCTATTGCACCCTCAAATTCTATTGGATCTAATGTCATAGTGGGAACCTTGATTGATGCAGTGGGTGCATCTTTTGGCCCGTCATGGTGGGAGGGAGGGTGGGCATTAATTTACAGCCACAGTTTCTTGAGTGTGGTGGAAACAGTCGCATCGTAATATCCACCATTACATGATAGTTTGTTGAATTCAAATGTTATGGGGGTCAACAAAATCATAAAAAAATGATGACTCTCTCTATGTCTTCCGAGACTCCTCATTGAAAAGGTAATGAGAGTCAACATATTGTCTCCCTTCTGGAAACTATGTTGATGTCAACAGGAAGGGATACGCGACGTCAAGAAAAAAATTCCTTCTTGAAATCCACTGAGTAATAAATGATGTCTGGTACTGATGGGTAACATGGAAAAATTCAAGACACTATGGGACTCAGGACTTCCCTTGTTTGGGATTTTGAAGGATGATTGGAAGGATCCGTAAAACTGGATATAGTGTCAAGGGGAATACTAGATGGGGGGTTAAACTGTGTTGGAGGATGAAAAAGTGGGTATTCTTATAGATCGTGGTTACATGGATTTGGGATACTCGGGGTTTGTCAATGATGGCTATATGAAAAATGGGTGGATGCTGCAAAAAAGGGTGACATGGGTTGCTTTGCCAGGTAAAATAATCCTTGAGGGGATGATGACTAAAAAAGCTATGTATATGATGGAAACAAGGGATTTATACAATTACCAAATGAATAAATAATAATTGGGGTTGAGTATAGAGACACAGAAATGGGTGCCCTGGTGATAGATGGCTTGGCCTGGTTAGGGTAGACATTTTTTAAAGAGAACTGGTGGGGGGTGGGTTTATGTATTAGTTAAATGGATGGAGGACAATTTGTATATGGGAAAAATAATGGTGGATGATATGGAGGGATAATGGAACTGTGGGGGTGTAGTAAATAGAACCAGGCATAGGATTATATGACCTAGAAGTCCATTGGGAAGGTTAGAAATATGATAAGAAGAAGTATGAGGTTCATCTTCAAAAGTGGAAAAATTTATTAGGATTCCCAATGATAGGGGGTGAAAATAGAATGAGTGTCAAGTTGCCAAGGGGAACTATGAATGGGACAAATCATGTGGGGGAGAGTTCTATCGGTTGACAATACCAAAATGTGGCAAAGGTAAAAGTACTGCAAAGACGGATGTAGGGACCCTAAAGGAAAATTTCAGAGGGTGTGACTGCGATATACAATTTTTTACAGAGGGAGTAATTACATGCCCATGTAGAACATATACCTTAGGGGGTTGTAAGATTTCTTAACAAGTACCTTCACATTAAAATACAAATACCTGACGTGAACAATATCTGATGATAAAGAATATATAACAACTATTTGATAAAATTGAAAGTAAGCATGCATACCTGAAGGTGGCATAAAAAAAATGATCCTCTGGGGAGAAGTGTAGATGATAACCTGGGGAATATAAATGTGTAGATGGTTGGATCAGGATCACGTGACCGAGAACGGTTTGGAAAATGGAGGCTCTAAGCTCTTGTACCAGAATGTCGAAGTTGGGAAAAAGGGCCTATATATGGATGGTGGGCCCACAATGCCACCTCATTTGCACTGACACTATTGTTTATCTGGTGAGAGAGCTGTGAGGTGATTTGGAAGATTGTAGGAGCTTGGTGATACCGATTCGAGAGATGTGAAAGATAGATTAGTGGCCTTATCATCCCACTCTTTGTGAAGTTGGGGGAGGGTAGCTAGGGACTGTACGAATGGTCGCATAGGGTGTTTTTGAAGTAGGTTCCCACTAGTGCATGAGAAATAGGCGAATACCCATGCATGTGTGCGTAGGTAGAAGCCATTTTCCCACACATTATGTGAGGGTTTATCCCAAACAGTTGTGCATTCATAATGCATGGCCGTGATTAGAAAACCCATGCATAATGTGAGGTTTTGAAGGTTACAATCGTGCATATGGGCACGTAGGGTGGATAGACATGTACACATTGGATGCACGCCTATACCATGGGCAACTGCATACTCATGCATGACACTGGGTGTGATAGTTTCGTATGAGTTCCCATCTATATGATGAAAAGTCGCCCACAGATGTGCGACTATATTGGATAAAGTCGTGCATTGTGGGAAGAATTATGGATGTATGAATTTTTTATTATTATTATGTTTGATGTATGAGGTGGTTGATCAGGTGTTTCTACGTGAATGCAAGTGATCAACAAAGTAGGTGATGATGTAGATCCACTAGTGAGAGTGAGACTGGGATCAGTTGAGAGAGGTTGTGAGGGAGAAACCATTAGTGCACAAACACTTGGCAACCTATGGTTTACTAAATTTCTTTGAATGTCCATTGATATGGTCATAAGAGTTCTTGCTTCAGTTTTTTATCCATATGTGGATCATTGACCTGCAGTTTTTTGTGTTGTAGGGGGAGCAAGCATCGTTCTCTACAACAGAGGAAAAATATTTTATGACTCAACTACCATTCTGGGGGAGGGTATTAGCAATTGATCCCCATATACTAGGGGAGGATAGTGTAGAGACTATCACGGCAAGACATTGTTTTGGGCCAAACCCTATGTTAGGTTCGATGGTGAGGATTGAGGCCTTGGATGAACTATTAACATAGTGCATAGTGACCATGGTGGTGAGGATTTATGGATCCTTATTAACTCAACTGATCATAGGTGGTCAGCTGAGAGTGGTTGAGGAGGTTTTGGATGGTGACCTTTTTGCATGGGGTGTTCTGATGCAAACCCGAATGGTGTCCCAGCTGAACCAGTGTCAGTGTGCTGATTTTGGTGACTTTGTTTTTGGGTTAGTTTTGGTTTCTTGGTTCTTAGAGAGGGTTCCCCTATTGCACCCTCAGATTCTATTGGATCCAATGTCATAGCGGGAACCTCGATTGATGCAGTGGGTGCATCTTTTGGCCAATCATGGTGGGAGGGAGGGTGGGCATTAATTTATAGCCACAGTTTCTCGAGTGTGGTGGAAACTGTCATAGGTGATATTACAGTTTCCATATGTTGGTATGGACTACAGACATGATCCAAACATAGTGTTACCTCCTGGGGAGGATTGGGATCATAGAGGTATGTGTGTTATCTGTCTTTTTTTTTTTGGTAGATAGCGTTGATTAGAAATGTTTATGGATGTGGACACTATATCTAGGTCTTTTTGCAGATGTTGGACCTCGTAGTTGGGAGGCTAAGGTCATCCTGGAATTGGCTTGATGGGATCTCGTAGAGGCAAGGGATGGCTAGAGGCGATGATGACATGATGATGGTACAGGACTATCGAGAGAGACATAAGGGGATCCTGTAGCCATTTTAGAGGATCTATGTCGACAATTCAAGAGGGTCCTACAGGGGGTTCCAGATGGCATATGGGCCCACATCCAGGATGATGAGGTCTTGGACCACTGTGTAGGAGTATTAGCACAGTGGCAGGCATTGATCCTCAAAGAGTGCAAGATACCAGACATATAAAATATGCAGAACAGAAACGAAATGCTAGAAATAACAGAATAACAGTATAATATCCAACATAATCTTCACAATACACAGAAATGATATACAAAATAGCAACAGAAATAGCACTTGAACAGAAATAGCACTTGATTTAGATAGCAATGTTCACAGGCCTCTTCGAGGGGGCAACCTCCAATCGAGCAGTTCTCTGTTACAATAATATCCCAGCTAGGGTTCTCATACCCTCAACTCCTATTTATACTAAAAA